>PVLD010003592.1:0-122512 GCA_004027595.1 Dinomys branickii | reverse complement strand
GTTGTTGTTGATGTTGTTGCTGTTGTTGATGTATGCCTGTTTTCTTTCTTGTCTTTGGATTTTTGGTTTTTGTGTTTTTTTTTTTCTGTTGTTGAGAGGATTAACTGTCTGACTAAATATGCATGTCTGTATATGGGTCCATACATCTACAATTCGAAGATATCAATGGATAAAGCAATAACCACTGTTGAGACCATATCACCTTGTCTATAGATTAGTTGTGATTGTACTATTTTCTATGATAATTGGTGTCTGTTTGTCAATATGTTTTTGTACTTTTATGTTTCTAAAATAAAAAAAAGAAAACATTAAAATAATACTATCTGCTTACTTTAAAATGATTTAATTAAAAAATCTACCCATTTTATGTAAGTTAGATTAAAATACAGAATTAAAATAAAACCTATTTCATTTCTTTATGCCATAAGTTTGGTGCCTTTAAAAATGAAATACAATCAACTTTACCAATATTTATCACTTTTATATATTGGTTAAATCAAAGATGATTGTTAAAAATGTTTTTGTAAGAAATAATTTCTAACTAGTATTTTTAATCTTTCAACCCATGAAATATGAAAGTTTGTAATCATTTTATTTAATACACAAGAGGAAAAATGTTTTCCATGAATGGAAAACAACCAAAGCAAATATACTTATGTACTCCTTTAAGGTTCTTTTGTGGATCTCAAAGTTTGAACTTTTTTTTTATATTCTAGAGAACAGCTGGCATGTGCATTATTTCTTATATTGTCTTCTGGCAGAATGATTAATGTAAATAACAAAGCAGATTATATAATGTCTTGAGAAAGGAATAGTTAGAAGATTGAGCTCCAGTTCTGAAAAGCTCCAAAATGAAAATCATTTCTGGGTCTCTAAGGAAGACATTCACTAGAAATGTAAGAGAGCTGACCTGTCTTTTGGGAGTTAGAAAACCTCTTGTCCTTTGTTTAATATTCCTCCTCAGTGCATTCATGCAAAGCTTTCAGAAGGAGTTGTTCTCTCTTTCAAAGGGTTTGACTTGGGCACAGTTAATCACCACTGTGATAAAGCAATTAGAGGTACTCATAATTAGGACCAAACCAAATGTAAGTAATCAGAAAATTAAGGGGAAAATACCATTATGATAGGATTGTGTTTTCTTTAATGACCTTCTGACTGAGAAGGACATTCTCATATCAGTGCATAGGGACTTGGATGCACAATGCATTAACCATCCTGGAGCCCAGCATGGAAATGTTTTCTTCAAATGATAAGAATACACCTTAGAATCATTTAGTATCACTGACTTTCAATGGTGGTACCCCCAAACGAATGAGACTATTAATGACTAGTCAGTTAGAAGTTCCATGTGTTGTCTACACAAATTAAAGTGAATTCTATAAAAACATCGAGCACCTATTAAGACAATGAAAGCATGTTGGCCATCTCTCCTTGGGTGAGGAGTGAATAGTTAAACTGCAGGGCAAAAGCCAGTGGTTAAACTGAGGGTCAAACCCACACAGGCTCTGTGAGGACTAAATGTTTAAACTGCGAGCAAAGGCATACAGGTTCTATAAGATTTATCAATTTTTTTTTTTTTTTGGCAGTACTGGGGATCGAACTCAGGACCCTGCGCTTGCTAGGCAGACGCTTATTCCACTGAGCTATATCCCCAGCCCTTCTATAAGAAATAAATGGTTAAAAAACAAGAAGTTTAGTGAAGCATGTTGTGTCTGCCCATTGTCTTTACCTTCTCCCCAAGAAAAACTGCCCAGCCTTGAGACACCTTGTTCTGGGAGTCTCTCTAATGCTGGGTACTCTCAGTTGAGGTAGTCCCTCTGAGCCTGCCAGTGATTGAACTAAGTCTTGTGTCTGAGTAATCCTTGATCCTTTATGGTGCCATGGTCACAAACTGCCCCTATGGTGAATTTTTTAGAGCTTTCAATGATACAAAAAGCCTACTGCAGCATTTGTGCATAAAGAGCACACTCTGGAAGTCACAAACAGGACATGATCCTGATTTGCAAGAAGCGTACAATATAGTGACAGGCCAAAGACATATTTGCAACTATTTGTGTTTTTCCCCCCAAGAAAACATATGAGTACATCCATGTGTAAGCAACTTAGGGAAATTTTTCAGCATATGAATGATGCAAGAATATGAAGATGGTATTTTAGTGACTCAGTTTTACTCAGTTGTAGATGCTATGATTGGAACTTTATGTTCTGTCTTTGTATCTATACACTTGACTTCAAGTTAAGATATAGAAATCTGTTATATAAGTGAGAGAATGAAAAATATCTAAAGACTCTCCAAAGCTGTACTTGCAGTTTAACTATTCACTCCTCACCCAAGGACAAGCAAGCTGTCTGTGAATGTTTATTTAATGTTATACACAGGGTTTGTATTTTTTCTGCCACAAGTAAGCATGTCTACATTTAAGGGAGCAATATATGTGTATACATATGTGTATGAATATGTGTGCATGTGTATATATACAGACAAGTATAAATACATGCATATGTGTGCATGCCTGTATATGTGTATATACATACATTTATGTATATATATATATAATGTGTCATATAACTTCATGAACACCAAAAATGATTGGCAATCATCTCAGCAAAACCTGTCTCCCAACCCCCTCTCCCAATTACAATAATCCAGAAGAATCACCAAGGATGGTGGAAGCATAATATCTAGTAATTTAGATATTGACTGAAATAAATAGTACAATCTTACTTTGGATTAGTGCTATGCCTTAAAGATCTCAAGGTTAATACAGTGTCAGTAGAAAAATAAAACCTGGATTTTTTTTAACTAAATGCATTTTAAGCAAAGATTTTTCAAAAGAAGAAAATGTAGCATCCTCTCCCACCTGTATTTTCATATTAGGGAAGAAATTTTTTAGGGGAGAAACTACTTTGTGATTCTTAAATCTTCCTAAGCTTCTCTGGAAATTGCCCCCATGTGCGCACACACACATAGCTGTGTGAGATTCTGTTACATATAGCTTTGTTTATATGGGCCCAAATAATTTTCTCCTGCTTGCTCTCTGCAGGCTGCCCCAAGTCTCCATTTCTGTTAATGATCTATTGCTTCTGTCTGACTCAGTACAGCCCACTGGCTATGGAAACGGCAAGTCTCAGCAGGAGACAACGAAACGGTCAGCAAACAGGGCTGAGCCATGTCATTTTCCTCAAATGCTTTCCCAGGAATAAAATGACAAGCTTTAAAATGTTGTCTTCTGCTCAGGGCAAAGATTTCTGTATTAAACAAAAGTGAATGTCCCCTAGTTTCCATTCAAACCACAGTTTAAAGTATGTCACTTGAAAAACTTTTATTGTAAAAAATAATTTAATACCTAACATTTCCCTTATAATTCATTTCTCTGTCTCACTCCTATTTCTACCTTGGGGTCCAAATCCCAGGTGGGCCAGTTACTAACTGGTGAGATGACAAGCAAGTCACTTTATCCCTTTTTCTGCATCAAAAAGAGCTTAGCTATATTATAGACACAAGGTAAATTCAAGTTAAATGATTAGCAATTAGTTACCAATCAGTCACATAAATTTCTCAAGCTGATTAGTTACTTTTCAGTACTGACAACAGTTTCATCTACAGCAATCTAATTCTTCATAAAAATTATATAGCTTAGCTGTGAACTCAGTGAAACTAAGCACTGAGTAGAGAAAATAGGTACCAACTCAAAGGACCAGGCCTGGTGTTTTATATTGAGAAAGACCCAACAATGACTTCCAGAAGATTAAATGCTGTCTAAATTCTGGATTGGATTTTTACATTCAGTCCACCTAAATTTAATCTCAACAGAGGATACAGTTGATCTTACTATGCATTATTAAATAGTTACTGAGTTTTATCTCCTATGTGACTATAATTCTAAAAGTATAATTTAAAATGTCATTGAACTATCCTTATGGATTAAAGATGCAATTAAAGTAGCCATTGATATTATCATTTGCCTTTGCATTTAGGTAGAACTCACAGACTTCTCACTTAAAAACTAAAAAAAAAATTAAAATAGAAGAATTTTCTGTCTCCTTGGGTCAATTCTACACCAGACAAAATTTACTAAATCATTGTCTCAGCCTAAAATGAAGTATAACAGTGGATTATTCAGAGTATTTTTCTGGTGACCCAATGGGTCACCTGCATTTTTATATCTTTAGCCATGAGGAAAAGAGTTGTTTGGACCAGACAATTCCTGCAGCAGTTACTCAGTCCCATGGGAATATGAGTAGGCTCTTCTGTGTGGGTACTCTAGCCACTGCTTATGTATTTTATTCATACAGAACAATAGATGTTTCAATAATTTCACTAACGCTTCCAAATGTTTTATTTTTCTCAACAAAGATAAAGCAAACTGTTATGACATTTTTTTCTGAGGGGTCTATTACACTGTCATCAAATAGCATTGTCCGATGAAATCCTTCCCTTGCAATCATAAATCATCAGTTCCTGAACTGGCAAGTGTCTGGTAAGTGATATTCACAAAGAGTGAGCACACAGTAATAAAGGCAGCTGGAGACTGGGTGACCAGGAACCTCCGACTTGCTCTTGGACTGCACACCTGCAGCTCCAACTCCTCGGCAGGGTCGCCATTGCCTTCATATTGTTGGTACCCACAGATATTTTTACGGTCCCTAACTGGTACAGGATTACTCAGGTCAGTCAGAAGAAGAACATGATTTGCACATGTGTATCAGCCATGAGATGCTGCTGGAAATCCAGCCATTCAAATCAGTTCTTTCTTCCACAGCTGTTCTCAGGAGACAAAGATGACAACTCTATTTTGCTTGATTCACAGAAAGTCAAACATTTGATTTTTATTTTCTTCTCTTTTTCTCATCTGTATAGTTTGATTTTCAACGTTTTCTCATCCTCTCCTTTCCCATGCAATTAAAAAAGTGGTTTTTAACCATCTGTGGGTGCAGGAAACAACTTAGGAAAGATTCTTCTGCAATAATCTATCTTTAAGAAGCTAGCAAAGTAGGCTATGGATGGGACATTATAGCATAATAATTGTTCAATTTAGCTCTTACTGTAGCTAGACATGTTTTTAAAAAGCCTTTAAATAATTCTGGCTTGATTCTTTCAAGCCATTTTCCCCAAATGTCTTTTGCAGAATACTTCCGTCACAGGTGTGTGCAAACAGTTCCACTCAAGAAACAATATAAATTATCATTTACGTCTGTCCATTCTCAAACTCAAATAAACCCAAAAGGCCTTTGAAGTGCTGGACACTGAATTCAGCCACACTGATGGAGTTGTGGGCCCATGGTTAAAGATAGTTCATTGGTGTCACTCCATCCATGTCATTCTAGTTGATCTGGGTGAAAAGAACACAATGTCTACTGCCATTGAAGACTATTCTAAAGCAAGAGTAATACCACTCTGGTACCGATCTGCAAATCTGTGCATCACCATAGAGGTACTAAAGTCTACAAATACAAAAATTATTCATATTTGATACATAATCTTATTCTTTCCTAAGAACTCTGTCTGTTTTTTAAAATTTATAATTATCTTCTCCCCTTTGTGAATCTCCAGATACCTCAATGACATTTACTATTGCTAAGACAAAATATCCAACAGCCAAAGTTAAAGGAGGAAAGGTTTGTTTGGCTCAAAGTTTGTAGAGCTTTCAGTTCATAGTTGGCTGGTTCCAAGGCAGGGTGGCACGGCAGAAGGGCATTGCGGACGAGAAAAAGTTAATGGTGGGCAAATGGCAGCAACACAGCCAAGCAGGGAAGCAGCAGCACCAGCAGCAGCCAGCGGCAGCAGCAGCCAGTGGCAGCAGCAGCAGTAGCACCAGCTGCCTCTCCCTTTTATTCCATCTATGCTACCTGCATTTTGGGTGGTGCCACCCACACCCAGGCTGGGTCTTTGCACTATCCACACCCAGAAACCAATCAGTGGACTAATTTTATAATCACACACCCTTAATCTCAGTATCACATCCTTAGTCCCAGCATCACACACCCGAGATTCAGCCACCTCTGAAAAGCCCCACCTATGACTAGATAAAACTTAAGGGAGACATCTAGACACAATCTGTAACAGTACTTGAGAAAGAATGAAAGATGTTTTCATACCTTTGCAACAACAATCTTATCAGCATGCTCCCACACAAAATCTGCTTAATCACAGATATATTGCTGCCCTTTTCTCCTTACCTCTCCGTCTATCAAACGTGACATGTTAGTAGAAAGTATTCTTCAGATAGAGGATATAATCCTCAAAGTACTCCCTCAGCGACCTATATAAACACCAGACTTGGGCTGGAGGTATAGCTCAGTGGTGTAAGTGCTTGCCCGGTAAGCACTAAGGCCCTGAGTTCGATCCCCGGTACCGAAAAAAAAAAAAAAGAAAAAAAAATAAAATAAACACCAGACTTTAAAAGTTGTGTATGGGGGGAGGGGTAAACTAAGCTTGTGGTCACAACAAGTACTCACTGACCAGTCCTAGGCTGGGTGATTCAATTCTCTACTTCTGTTTCTAAGCACTAGCCTCTGTCACAGCCAACTTCTCTTGCACATTAAACGTGTGTTCAGTCCGTAGTATCTCATTTAATAGTACGTGTAGTACCTCAGCTAACCTCGGCATTGTGGATATTTGGTCATCTAACACTTGCAGCAATCTGTGAGGTAAGAAGTGCTACTACCCCCAATTTGGGTTAAACAAATTGAGACATGGAAAGCTCAAATAAATTGCCTAAGTCTATATAACTAAGAGCAGGGATTCAAATCCATGTACAGTGGACTTAACAACCACTAGGGTGTTCCATAAAACTGTGTTGGTCAGTTTCTTATTGGTTTCTCCACTCATAATGGGGATGTTGAGAAGCAAAATCACGGCTCATTTGTAACCCAGGATTTTCTCCTTGTCTAATGTATCTTATGTACATTAGACACTCAGGAAATTGCTGAACTGCAGCTTAGAGTGTTGAGGTATAGTATATTGTCTCATTTTCTTTGCTTTTGGCCACCTGAGATAAATACTTTTGTGACTAGAAAGTCCCTACTTACTAGGTTCCTTCTACTAGGCAAATATGACTTCCTCAGTAGTAACCTCAAATCTTTCTCTTACCCACACCTGTAGAGTGTTTCTCAACAAATGATGGCAGAAGTTTATTCCACAAATGAGCTTATCAAAGTACATAAAAATGCAGACTGATCTGCCACATATATACACAACACCATGAAAATCCCTCTAAGAAGCACTCCTTTCTGTTCTTGATGTGAAAAGATACCCATGGAACATGATAGATGATCGATTTTGTGCAGCATGCAGGGAGAAATGCTATGTACTCTTCAATATATTGCTGACATAATTTATAGCAGTGGTTCTACTTTCTAGGTCTTCTGAAATTCTGATTAACTGCTTAGTCTCATCTTACAGACCCAATTGAGGAGGTGATAGAATCTGATACAAAGAATAATGACATGTCCTTTCGGAGTCTAAAGGAGATTTTGACTCCTGAGTCCCTTTATAAGTTCTACTTTGCCTAGATGTTTCTAAATTAATTATGAGAGCAGTCAAACAGATCCTCTGGTTTTGAAGGGAATTTTCATTCGAATAAAAAAAATACGTTGCTACTACCAAATTTGAAATGTTTTGCTCTGAATTAACATGTACTTTCAAATATGTCTATAATGTAAACAACTTTTGTTGAGTGAAAATTATCCTGTTTTTAACCTGAGATGGTATTACTAATGCTGTTCCTATATTTTAATATTCATAATGGTCCTCATGAGCATTAATGTGTTTCCTCAAAACCTGAGCATGATTCTAGAGGCCCCAGCATACAGACAGACATACAAGCAGATGTTTATCAAATACTTGTTGGACAGTAGTTTCACTCTAAGCAGTTTAGACTACACAATCTACATCAATACTCACAACCTGCCTCTAGAAAACATTTACCACTGCTTCCTCAATTTTAAAGATGAAGAACTCAAAGCTCAGAGAAAGCAGATTATTCTATCTCACACAGTAAATGAGAAAGCTCGAATATGAATTCAAATCAGCAGGAGGTAAAACTCCATGCACTCTGTGAATCTGCCCCCTCTCTCCCACGTGGAGAGGATGTGGGTGCACATTGACCTGGGTACACAGGGTGACGCAAGACCCTGGCTTCTGGGTTCACTCTGACTTGGCCTGGCTGTATTTATTCATTCGTTCATTTATTCACCAGTTATTCCTTAGTATCCACTATATAAAAGACTCAACTTGTACACTCTGAATATACTAGTATTAGTACTGGTTCTGGCCCACTTATGAAAGACATAGGAAGATTACACTGAATGTGGTCGGCTCCGAGCTTTCCAGAGAAAATTTACGTGAGTTATTTTTCCAGATTGTAGGCAGTGAACAGCCCTGACATTCCCTTGTGTTTTTACATACAATGAGTTAAGGCAGCAATGAATTTTTCAAATGACAGGTTTTAAACTTTCACAACTATATACCTTCTTATAATCGTGAACATGATTTTCATATGGCCTAAGTTAGTTCTGAATAATAAATTATGCTTTTCCCATCAAAATGACATTTTAAGGCAACACAATGCCATGAAATAATGGTTTTCTATCAACTCTGTGTTCTTCAGTTTTTTAAGTTTAAGAATGGGGATTGTGATAAAAAATACATCTTTCAGATAATATAAAAACCAGTAAGGTAACTTTTGGCAAGCCAAACCAAGATCCTCCAGTGAAAGCAACTTTCTTAAGTATGAAATATTAACTTGGATAGAAAACAAATGCTGGGGTCAGAGTGATGTCTGCTTCATTAAAATCCAGCAAAGCAGCATGAACTGTGCATCACAGGTGGGGGATCCCACTGCTTACTTTGACAACTGTTTGCAGTGCACAAATTAGACAATAGAAATTTCATGCCTCTTTTATAAACTATTTCAAAACTACCAACTCATTCATGTACAGACAGTAAGTCAGGTCAGCTACTAGAAGTTGTGAATTAACTTTTAACATTAAAAATATTTCCGAAGTGTCTGTGCTGATACCTTATTTGAGGTGGAGATGTGGGAGAGGTGAAATGAGACTTGAAAATTTCTGCTTTTCTCTCCTATTCTTTCTTTATAAATAAAAGTACTTCAGTCCTTACTTTTGATTGTTTTACAGCTCAATTGATAAGGTGTGTTCCTTTTTGTTGTTCAAGAAAATTTAAAAGCAACTAATTTAAATATGCAAAATTATCTTGAGTTGTTCATACGTGAACTTAAAAGCCGTGCAACACAGGAAAATTAAGTAATTATGCCTCCAAGTTATTTACTGCAATTAAGCTCATTTATCATATGCAAATTAGTGCAAACTGGTCTCATTAGTTACTAAATTACTCAATATGAGCTGAACAATGTAGCACTCCAGTTTGTAATGAAAAATCCCTGTAGAGGCAAGCAGTATCAATTAAGCTAATTTGCATATGCAAATATATTCACTAACTTTCTCTTTTTCTATATTTAGTTTTACATTTTCTACTATTCTGGCTCATAGGGAGACTAGAGGGTCACTACTTTTCTCTCTTCCTCTATCACAATTAAAGAATTAACTCAGAATACCCTTACCATTGGAAACCATTTCATTTTATTTCAGCACTGATGTCCAGTGAAATGGCATTTTACCAGGAAGAGCCATCAGAAACAATATGGTACAACTTCCTAGAGATAATTATTCCTTTTATATTTTTATGTTGCAATAAAATAGACAAGATTGAAAGTTTACCTCATTAAAATAGAAAATACACTGGAAGGTATCACTTTCACAGTAGATTTTTGAGAACTACTATCAAATGTAGGAGGAATGCTGGGTAGGCAATACCTTAATAAAATAATGATGTTTAGTTTTGTATAGTTAGTTTTTGAGTCATTTTAAGTATATGCCCTTTTCTTTGTCCAGATATCTCAATTCTATCATCTACTTTTTAATTTCTTTTGCTGCATGAGATAACAGTACCATCAACACTCTCTACACAGATTCTGATGTTGTTAGAAGTAGATGCTTTTGCCTATACCTTCCATGTATTTTCTCTGCCAGAATCTTGCTTAGTCTTGTACAACTGGCTGGTTTCTGACACCAGAGTGATAACATAGAAGTATTTGAGTAAATAAGGAGCAAAATAAAAATATATAAAAAGTAGGGCAATAGATCTTTTTCAGAGAGGGAGGGGATCAAGAGGTAGAGGAAGTGGGGCTGGAGGGATGAGGAAAAGGAGATGAAAAAAGAATTATGATGTGTCATGTACATGTAGCAACTCCCCACAAAGAATGTATACATAATGTACATCCATGTACTAAAAAGAGCACAAAAATAAGATATACCTAAGACACTACTAATTTAGTTTTCTTATTACATCAATCACAATTTTTTAAAAGTCATAGTAGGAAATAAAAATATTCTCATTTGTCTAGCAATAATTCAAGACCCAAATATTATATGCACCAACTAAATCATGATTCCAGCATATGCTCTTAATCAATCTTCAAATGTGACTAATAATAGAAATGTGAAAATTTAAATACAAATCTTCACCTGATTTTCTCCTATATCTGACCCATAAAAGCCTCTAGAAGCACAAGGCCATGTTTTATTTCAGGCTTGACTCTATACTACTTTGCGTTCTATGGCTGAATGTATTAAGAAGGGTGGGGGGGGGCAAAAAATCTGATAGTCCACTGAGGTCTATGATATCACTCATTTCATCCACACAAATCTCGGATACTTTCCTGAACAAATAGAAAATAGTTATATTTGGTATTTTTAGAAGATATGTAACTTAATGAAAATGTTTGCTAAGATTGTCACCAAAAGCCATAGGTTGGAGAATTTTACTGATAAATTATCCTTACAAAAGCAATTATGGCCCTTGTTATTCTGGGGAAGACAGCCAAAGGATACAAGCATTCTACCAAACCTTTTCGGATCCAGTCTCAGTCGACCAACCTGAGGTGCTATGATCCCAAAACATTCTTGGAGGTTTTGGTTTATTCTTTTTTCTTGTTTTATGGTCTTTCTCAAGGGATCTGTTCTGTGGGCTCTTTTGCGGTTTGGGGGTTGGATGTTCTAAGAGTGATACAAAAATTTACTCATAGCTAAAATAATGAAATCAATGACACAGATATTGGAGGGTTCTTGTAATACAGTCAACCTCAAAATTGTCACATGGACACCACTATTACCTCTACTTAGGGTATTTTTCATAGGACATTCTTTTTATTTTCCCAAGACTTAATTTAAATAATAAATGCCTTTCTGTATCATTTATGTACAAATATATTAGTACAAATATGTTCACCCTATTCAAAAAATATATTTTATGATCCAAAACAAGGTATGGATCAAAATTATCCTTTAGTCACTTTATAAGTATATGACAGTTATCAATAATGATGCAAATTATACAATGTCATTTATATATGTTTATAATAGATAGATGGAATGTGCTGATGATAAATTCAAAACAGAAATCTTTAAAATCTTCCATATGCTAGGTTTGATTTGATTGTTTTAGCACCTGTGAAGTGAGCTGGGCAGCCTTACTGTGGCGTATGGAAAAATACTACTACAACTTTACATAGCAATTACATAAACATTATTTACAGAGTGAAAAGCAAACCCTTCTGCTAAGGGCACACAAGTGATTAAAGCACTCCATTCATAAATCTGGCACCAGAGGGAAAGCATTTTTATAGTTAATTTGATGACTTGCAATGATGATATCTGTTATCATTTAGTGTATCCTTACCATCAATAAGGTAAACTAGGAATGTTGTAGCCAGTGCCTAAATTTGGAATGTGAAAACGAACACCACTCACAGTTTCCACGCTAAGGAAGTCATGGAGGGGGACAACAGAGCCCCAAGAAGAAGTTTCACAGCAGGAACCAAATTTGTGTTTAGTCACATGAGCTATAAGGAAACATCTCACATAATAGCTGCCCTTAGTTCTCGGATTTTTAGTTAGTCTGCTACAAAACGCATACTTCCCAGTCTTGTCCCTTTCCTCCCCATTCTTCATCTAACTTTTTACAGTTAGAGAACTGTACTACATTGTCCAGACTCAGGCCCTGTAGATACAAGTCACACCTCTGATGCTGCAATCTCACATCTCTTGGACCCTCAATTCTCCTGCAGGAGATTCCTCTGTCCTAATATGCATGCTTGAAATAGCTTCAGGGTCACCTGGATTACACTACGGGTCACCTCATAACCATTTGCGTCAGTAATGGGTGTTATATGTTTGAATATAACTATATAACTCTGCCCTTGGCCTTACCTATGCACCCTGGTATTGAACCATCAGACTGAGAGCTGGTTTTATCAGAGTTGATTTTACATTGTTGGAATTAGCATAAAGTTTACTCACCCCCCCCAGAGAAAATGTAATCTAATTCTAAGAGATATCACCAAGTTGGGCATTTTGGCCACACCTATAATCCTAGCATTTGGGAGGCTGAGGCAAAGGATCCTTCCAAATTTGAGGCCAACCTTGGCTATAAAGTGAGTTCAAGACCAGCTTGAACTGCATAATGAGACCCTGTCTCAAAAGGAAGAAGAAAAGGGATATCACCAAATTTCCTTAATTACCTTAAAAAGAAATGCTTAATCAGATACACAAAACAAAAAATGCAAAATCCAGTCACAGCATGGGTGCACCAAAAATTAAGAAGCCCATCCTCACCCTTATTCTGATGCCTCTATGTCCAGGGTGCTTAGTCTGTGTCTCTGTGAGACAGCAGCGGGGGCACAGAAAGCACAGAAGATGGGCACCCTGTGCAGGGGAATCACAGGCTTTGCTGAATCTCATGCTGCTGTTTTGAACTGACATTTCATTGACCCTCCACCTTTAGTTTCTTAATCCTATTCATATAGTTATATGTTCATTCTTTTCTCTCAATATCATTGTCTTTTGGGGGAAATATTTTAATCTAGCATTAGCATTCTGGGTTTAATTTCAACTCTGTTACATGAAGACAAATGAGCTTCAAGTATTTAAGTTGTCTAAGTCTTAGCTACTCCACTTGAAAACATATATAATCACAGCACCTATCTCATATGTGAGTATTGTAAACTCTCAGTGAGGGCATAGGAAAAGAAGTTAGCATGGTATATGAAATACAGAATTTAGTAAAATTTCAGTAAATTTATGCTAACACCCATCTGGAGTAGGCTTTTCTAATTAAAACACACATACAGACACGTACATACACACCAGTTGGTATTTGCATTAAAAATGCAAATTTTCATATATAATCAAAATATCAAGTAGCAAAAAAGTGGTTAAAGAAGTCATGATATATCCCCATTAGGAATAATGTTAAGTCATTACTAATAATGAAAATGACCAGAAGATACTGGGTTTTACAAGGCTGATTACTAAAGAGCATATAAATGGCCAATGGAGTTACTTTTCTATTTATCTTGTAATACAAAGTGTTTAGCCCTATTAATTGCTAACATATAAACATACTTTTTCAATAAGAAAGGCACAATTTCCTTGACACTATTTCTAATCTCTCACACTCCTTTTAGCACAAACATCCAGAATCTTCTTTCTCTTCCACCTGTAGCACTTGTTAGTTTTGTCTTCTGTTCCTTTTATTGCAACAGTTCCAATGGATACACTTGTGACACATCCTCAGTATTTGAAAGATTTATCCCCAGCTACTTTTAGATTATTAATACTCTGTCCTCTAGCAAAATCCAATCCTATGGTTTCCTTCTCCATCTTGCCTTCTCCTTTTCCTCATCTTCTGCTTAACCTTCGGTGATAACCCTCCCCAGTGTGGCCTCTTTTTAACCCTCATGTAAACACCAGTGATTAGTAATTCACAGCCCCATCCTCAGTCCTACCCTCACAACTGCCTAATGCAGAGCTTTGCTTTTACTCCATCGTACTTTATTAGTGCAATATTCTTCATTTAATGAGGCCATTTGGTTCCTCTTTTCCCCAGACAAACGCAAGCTGGTTAAAGACAGAAGCCACATAAAGCAAACTGTGTGTCCCTATGAAGCATCTGAAGCATCTGGAGGCCAGCAAATGACTGTAACTGTGAAGCTGGAGACCCTACCAACACTTTGCTGACCACACGGATGTTACCGAATACTTGCAAGGGAGGGAGGACAGGACTGAGCGAAGGGAAGGGGAACTCATCTCCAGCCCTTGTGAACCAATTAGATCCTACAACAGACTGGCTTGAATCAAAATATAGAAATTGTCCCCCTCTTGGACAGAAGCTTTCTTTCTCTCAATAAATATATTCTGCTCTTAAAAAACAAAACAAAAAAACCCCATAGAAATCGTCTTATCTTTACAGAACACTGGTATCCTGTTGAATGTGGTACAGACATGGGTTTCTGGGTTCATGTATTTCTGTGCTAATTAGGGATGGCAATTAAGTAGATAACTTACAGAAGGCTCCTCCTCTCCTGCTACCCAAGCTTCCCTTGTCCGCATGCTTTGATGTAAAAGGATAAGGTATTAGGCTGTGTGTTCCACATAGATATTACATAGTTCTTCCGCCTCATAACCACTTGTGTTCAAATCAAGTGACACAAAACATTCTAGTTTCTATGGCAATTTTAAGACTATATCCACAATGTTTGGAAGTCTTACTTAAAAGCTTACCTACCAATCTACTTACATATTTCCCTAAAGCCAATAGTTACCTGTATGTTCCCTTAAAACCAAGAGTTTTGAACTTATTCCAAATATGGCCAGTTATATTTGACAGTGTTTTTTTCCTTCGCATTTTCTTCTTATTGTATGTGTGCAGTACATAATAACTACATGTATCATGGGGAGTTCGTACACATACATGACATATCTTAATTCATTTTATACCCTCTATTCCTCTCTGACTTTCACTCGTGTTCCCTGTGCCAACTGTAAAATATTTATCTTCCTGTTTTCTATGATCTATCTTTTATTTTGTTCTTTATTTATACTTTGGTTTTCTTATATAAGAAAAACCATGAGATTTTTAAACTTTTGTGTCTCATTTATTTCACTTAATATTACAGCCTCAAAGTGGATCCATTTTCTGGCAAATGACTTACACATCCTTCTTTATGGCAGGGTAGTACTCCATTATGCATACATGCATCATTACTATATCCATTCATCTGCTGATGGACATATAGGCCATTTCAAAGGTTCATCTATTACAGGTTCTGTTCCATAACCATGGGGTATGCATGTATGACTGTAACATCCAGAAAGGGAATAGCCTGGTTGAAAGGAATTTCTATTTTTAGTTTTTTTTAAATCTACGTACTAATTTCCATAGGGGAATGTTCTTGTACGAAACGTTTAAGAATTTTTTCTTCAATTTGTACCTATTGCTCTTTTTTTCTATACTCTGAACCCAAACAGAATCTACCTAATCTTTTTTTAATATTTTAAATGTCTTCAAATATATATTAAGTCATATGTTTTCTGAATTAACCCCCCCAGGCTCTTTGCCATTTTTCATGCGCATGATTTCTCATTCTCGTGCCGTTGCTGTTGTTCTCCTCCATGTGACACCCAGCTGTCCAGGCCCCTCTTCCAGCGTGACACCAAAGTAGAGTGTGACCAGCGCAAAATGGAGAAGAGCTGGCAGCCTCCTTCTAGGTCCTCCGTGCTCTCCATGAAGCATAGTGTTAAATGGGCACTGGAGACAGCTGATCTATATTATATTTTTATACTGAGCTGTATTTAGTTTAAACTCTCTAAGTTCTGTCAGTGTTAAATTCTCCCAGCCCCTAAGTTATCTTCCCCATACAGCTTTAGGGTCATGATTTCCACAAAGAATTGAGAGGGCAACAATCTAGAGCTATTTCTTTCACTAAATTTTAGGCCAGGAGTGCTTCGGAATATCAACAGAGCAATTCTGAATCACACCAGTCTATGCAAAGTACAATCAAACGGTAAGGGAATTATGTAATATTTTCCCAGTTTTATTTTTTATTAGTATAAGTTTGCAATACATTCCCTGTGTGGAGTTGGCACGTACACAAAACACATCCCAGTTATCTTTTCATCTTCCCCTGGTCCTTTCCCCTTCCTCAATCTCTTGATCGCCTTTACTTGGGAAAAAAAATCTATCTCCATCTTTCCTATCATTTATCTTATCTTTTGGTCTTTATAATTTGGGTTTCTCACATAAAATAAACCATGCAGTACTTAATCTAGTATGTCTAATTTATTCACTTAACATTATAGTCTCCAGATCTTTCCATTTTCTATAAATGACTCAAGTTCATCTTTCTTTAGGCCAGAGTAGTGCTCCACTGTGTAAATATCATGTTTTCTTTATCCATTCATCTGTCAAGAGATATATAGGCCACTCCCACGCTATTCTGAATTTTGCTGCTATGAACATGAATATGTACCATTGTAATATGATGTCTTTAGCTCTTTGGGGAAGTTATTGACTATTTAAATTTTAAAAGTGACTACATAAAAAACCTTTGCCATTAATCACTTTCAAAATACTCCTTCTTGCTCCCTTTACATGAAACACTCTTACCCACCATCCTTGCCACCTTCTGAAGCAGTTCTGGAAGTCCTACTTTGTGAGCAGCTTTATCACATGTGCTCACGACTGCAGTAAATGCTGCCGCTGAGTGCAATCCGGTGGAAAGCTAGACTTGTGCAAACATTAGTGTGTCTGAATGCACCAGGCACCAGGTCTGGTACTCGGTGACTTCTGGCTGCTCCCCAAAGTCAACGTGGCTGCGTAAGGCAAACCTTCTGAACTGATTCAGGGCGTTGAGGTAGTCCCAACCCTGGAGCACAAGGGATTCATGCAAAAGGACTTCCAGAATTAAGTCAGAGGGGCAAGAACGGTAGGACGAATGTGTTTGAGAGTGAGTGGGAGTATTCTGAGGGGAATTTATGGCACTGTGTCTTTTATTGTAATAAAATTTTGTAAAACGTAAAATATTTCCTGTACTTTTCCATCACACCTCATATATGATGGCCCCCACCAAACTTGATAATGGAGATTCCAAACAAAGTAGAAGAAAGAAGGACATAATTTCAAGATCTAGAGACATATATATTTTTCTGTATTCTTAAAATGATCCTAGGTTACTGCAAAGGTAAATTGAAATTTTATGTATGTATAGAATAGCATCTCTCAGGGTAGGTTTCAAGGATCACCAGTTGTGTGAGCTATTTTAACAGCTCCTAATGGAAAATGACAAATGTAAAATAAACAAAAATAAAGACTTCTCAAAGCCTTACATTTGCAAATGTCAATCTCAAGATCTTACAAAACATCAAAATTTTCTCAGAAGGTTTTGAGTCTGATTCACCAGATTCTGACAAGAGTATATCTTGTGATTAACTCTTGAGTGATTGTGAAACTACTAGTCATACAACTATTTTAGAGCCCATGGGGTATTTGACCAGGAGCTACCTTTTATTTTTCAGGAGAAAAGGGAGCAGTTTTTCAGTGTGTATCTCTTCAGGAATAATATGCTAGATTCAAACTACTTTTTGACTATTTAAAACAAAAGCACTACTGAGATGATTTTAAAACTCTGATTTGAGAGCTTTCTGATGTTTATTTTTATTTAGCTGCGAAGCTTATCTAAGAAAAACATAACCGACTTTTGAAAACACAATAAGCTGCCTAAATATTCAAAATGTGTCTCCTTCTCAAAGTCCACGTAAAAATTATTTCCACGGGAAAGGGAGCGTCGGTTGTGACAACATTCATCCCGAAAGCAGGAATGCCATAGGACAGCTCCCCACGAATGAAGGCGGATGTGCTGAATCCATAGCACAGTCTTAAACAGCATTTTGAGTAAGTGAGATGCTGAGTTTGGGATGAATCCTCTCTAGGGCTAAGGAGGTAGTTTGATCCTAGAGAACTTCGCATTTATTTGTCAAGAAAGTCACTGGAAAAATATAATATTATTAGCCTCCTTTACTTTAAAAACAGACTCTTAAAAATTTCACCCTAAGAATCTGTCTGATTGGGAGGAGCAAATATTACAGTTGGAAGCACTTAACAAATACAAACTCAAGCAAAGAACTGAAGTTAGGCAACAAATAAAAATTGTCACAGTACTTTCGCAACAAAATTTTCTCTTCCAAAAACAATACGTAGCTCCAAAGACACACACATATATCCACTTACAAATACAGCACATGAACAATAACTTGGGGAACAGCCAGTTACTATACATTGCACATCAAATAAATAGTGCAACTCATCTAATTATTACAGCACAAGTAATACTTGCCCTCCCTTCCTCATTAATATTCTCTCAAAGGATGGCTTTCTAAAAAGAAAAAAAAAGCACAAATTCATAAGAATCTCAGAATTCCAAGAAAAACAGCAACAAATACACACTTGAAATTAGAAATATTTATGAATATTTAAAACACTGATAAAAAGAATAAACATATGAATTTTTCTTGGTTAAATAAAATCAAGTTTCTTTTTCTCTTAAAGATACCTGCAAAATGTGACTTCCCAAATGTGCTTCAAATACTTCAATGGCTAGTGCGCTGGGGCTTCGCCTTCGTTGTGCACCTATAACTTAAAAAAAAAGAAAGAGAGAAAGAAAAGGAAGAAAAATAATTAAGTTGGAGTTCTGATTTTGTAACGTCAGCTTAATTTCTGTCTGATGGCACCACTACCCAATCACAATATCAATAAGAGCTGAAAGAAACACTGTCCAGTATAAATTCTGCTTCTGAGTTGTCAGAACATAAGCATAGTATAGGCTGAGTATGAACTTCTCAAAACATTAAAAAGGAAACCAAAACCCATACCCAGGTTTGAAAAATTCCTTTTCTTTTTCTTAGTCTGTTCAAGTAAAACCACAGATGTTCATATTCCTTTAAAATAAATTAGTACATTTCTAAATTAAGGCATTGATATTTTTAAGCATCTACAAACTACTTCTCATCCCAAAGAATCCTAAACTCGTCACATCTTCTAGGCTAAAGGAAAAATGAATAGGACATTTATTATGTTTTCTAATGTAATAACTATGACAGTTTAATAAAAGCAACAAATCGGTATGAGGCCCTCATTAGTGACCATTCGGCCTGGTGAGAAGTGCCGCACCACGGCTGGATTTCACGGTTGCTGAGTACTCACATGTAAGCTACAGGACCTGCAAGGAGCACCTGCGGGCCCTTTTCTCAGCACCGCAGCCACTTGTTCGTCCCGGAAGTTTCCAAACACTCCGCTTTCCTACCAGCCAGGGCTCAGCCTTCCCTTCCTGACCCAATCCACGAGCTCTGCCTTCAGGAACTTGCCCCTCACAAAACCCCAACAATCCTGGACAAAATTGGCCTCTTCTGGTGTGATATTTGGGGATCGAGAAGTGAGGGTCTCCTCTTTTCAACTTTTTAAAACATGAGGCGCCGATTTGCTTTTACTTTTCTTTTCTTTTTCTTTTTTTTTTTTTGCGGTACTGGGGATCGAACTCAGGACCCTGCACTTGCTAGGCATGCGCTTATTCCACTGAGCTATATCCCCAGCCCCCCTTGCTTTTAAACATATACTGCCATTTTGTTTTGTTTTTAATTCCAAGCACTGTAAAGCTCTGTTTTCTCCACAGTGGCTTATAAAACAAAAGATTCACATCTTCTCTATTATTTCCAACAAGTAAATTCTCCATGTCACCTTGCTTTTCGTGAAAATTTCTATTACAAACCTCTGCTTTTTGAACCTAGATGCTACTAATTGAAAATCACATTAAAAGCCTCTATTTCTGATTTCTAAAAATACTTTCAGCTAGTTGAAAAGAAAATTCCAGCAAAATAAAGCTGGAAGAATTTTGCTTCATTTTAGTTACTGGGTCAGTCTGTTGGAGCCATAATTTAATAGGGATTATAATATAAATACACTTATGATTTTTGTGCTGTGTTATAGCAAAAAGTTTACTACTGCAATGCCTAAAAGGCAATTTGAAAATAGCCTGAGTGTTCATTACTCTTACTTCTGGCAAAAGAAAAATAAAAGAACATTTCTTTCAGTGGAAAAATTTATAAAGCATAATTGAAAAATGATTATTATTAAAGAATATTCCAGTAGGAAGAAACCTTAAGAAATGTCTACTTAAGCAAACATCCTTGTTTGCTTGAGAAGCAAAACATACAACTACAATAGTAATTTTAAAACAGAAAAATTTGTTTTTTTATCCTGAGGATAATCTTTATTATAAGTAAAGACATAGGGTTTAAAATATTTTAATATTCAAATATATTTAGGACAGCACTACTGCGTATGTGTGTGTGCGAGTGTGTTTCTGATTAATTTCCTATTCTAACATGCACATTACTCCCTTCAAAACTCCTTTGGCATTTTTGATAATGCAGCTGTCTTGCTGAATACTGTTTTCAGTTTCTAGGGTGTTAATTGCACATTATGGTAGCTTGGTGTGAATGATCCCACATGAATAAAATCTGCAGCCTTTTTTTTTTTAAGATTATGGGGGTGGGTAGCTTTGGGGAGGGAAAGGGGGGACTGAAAGACTTCTAGACTGTCCACTCTTTTTGAGGCAGTAATTATGATTCAGAAAGATTATTAGTAGTAGTTCATAATTTGTGGGGTACTTCAGGGCTTTCAATTACAAAGTTCAAAATACTAAACCACTGTACCTCATTTAAAAATGTACCAACTTTAGAAAACATAAGCTATTCCACAAATAACTGGATGGAGAGGGGGCCAAGAGAGCAACAGCCTATAAGGGACCCTAAAATATCACATGAAATGTCCAGAAGCATTTATTTACTACCAGGCCTAAGAGGCAAGCTTCGATAACCACAGACAGCAGCTTGAATGCCTTCTAGGAGTCCAGAAACGGTGGTCTTGAATAGCATGAGGGGGTTATTCGAGCCAGGTTGTTGCTGCCTTTCTTTTCTTGACTTGTCCCCACTAGGACTCAGGCTGCTCTCCAAATAATTGTCTCCATCAAGCTTCGCATCTGAGAGTGCTACCTGTGGTTACTCTTTGTTCTTTACACCCTTTAGAAACCAAAGTGTGCACCCCCATACATGCTAGCATAATATACAAGTGTCTTGTAAGTAGTTTCACGCTATTCTACTCAATGGCATTTTTATGGCTCTGGAACTTCTCTTGATTTATATGTTTTTCACTTATGCAGGTGATGTGGGGCTGTAATGACAGTTCCTAATTTTACAACCAACATAAATATGTTAAACAGGAGCCCATTACGCCCCTGGTAGGAGCCCTGCTTTAACACTGGCATTATTGGCAACCAAATAGATGTTAAATATATTCTTATCTTGCACTTAACCCATCATATTGGGCATTTTGAGAATTGAGACACTGATAACTCGGGAATGATGTAAACACAGTTACTTTGATCCTCTGTTTTAATCTTGCTGTGTTTACAGAGGATCATAAATGCTTGAAGAAGAGCTAAAGGGCATTCCCTCTTATGAGAATCACTCTTTATGAAGCTCTCTTAGATTTCTTTATTTTCAAAACTGACTGTTTAAGCCTGTTTGATAGCCCAGCTACAATACATATGCATTATTGCTCAACAATCACTGTTTCCTCTCACCTATTTCATCTTTTGTTCAATTAAAAGATGACTTTTTTAAAAGTTAAAGAATACTAAATTAGCCAACACACGCAAATACACATAACACTCCCAAATAAAAAGATGTAATTTCTGATCTATGAAGATTATGTTACTACCTCACTGTCAGTGAGGAGAGCTACATAATTTGAACAGCTTATATAAACTGCTAAAAGAAAAAAATCAAACATAATAATTCCACTGAAAATTATATTCAATATTTGTTTAGTGCCTATTTGATGCTGAAAATCTCTAGCTGCTATAACGATTACTGACCCTAACAAACACCTCGAAGGAAAATTTTAACTAATTTAGAACAAAACCAGGCCTAGCATACAATTATCATCAACAAGCACCACAATTCTACCATCATGTTTTACAAGAGGAAAAAAAAAGCACTTCAACTATTAAGAAACTTTAAACATTAAAAAAAGTACAAAGAGAGAAAGGTTTTTTATTTTAAAAGGTCAATTAGGGAAATTCTGATCATCTCCTCTAGAAATCCAAAATAATCTGATGAGTCATTAGGACCATGAGTTTGGCCTTCCTCTCAATAAACAGTAGACTATACAGAAGGAAACCACAGTCTGAAAAATCAGTTTTACCCCTCAACAGTATCAGAAACAGTGTTCTAATCTGGGCTCTTCAGTGTAACCTCACAGGGTGGTCTCCGAGAATTAATTCTGCTAAATAAAAGACAATCCCTCTCTCAGAAATACACCGCACAAGCCCAGTCAGCTTCCTGGCCAGCGCGCCTCTCCTCCGGGGATGCACAGACATGAGGAAGGCTGAGGATTCGCACTCAGTGGGAATCTGACCTATTCAGGCAAAAGGTCAACTTGCCATGGAAGAACCCATTACAAAACAGAAAGAGGACAGCTCAGTGGACACACATAATGAACGGGAAAAGACAGGAGCCCTCACTACCCATGTCCTGCCTTGCCCTTTTCCCTCGCAGCCCTCCCCACACCCCTCAGCAGACAGTCCTCAGAGGGAAGGTAGCCCACAGGCCACAGGTGGGCAACAGAGAAGCTTGCTGCTGAAGGGACTCCTTGAGAAAGATATTCCGAAGTGAAGACAGGTGTGACATCGTGAGGCACCACTTTCAGTACTTTGTTTCACTAAGCAAGGCTATGACTGGCAGGTTGAGAGGATCATCTCAGAGGGGCTTCCTCAACTCCTAATACTCTGAGGAGCAGCAGGTGACTGTCACCCTGAAGTCCTGCAGGTAGAATCTCAACTATACAGTCATCCACTCAGTGAAAAGGAAAGCTTTGTGCTGGCTTGCCTCTGATGGCTGCCCTCTGAATCTGTCATCCGAGGAGCAGGGATGTCTTCCCATTCTGAGTTTGGCAGAGGGAAAGCCAAAGGACATGCTTAATGGAATCTCCAGACATCACTCCCTGGGCTTTAGCACTTGGGCTAAGCAAAGTCAGGGTCTGGGAAAGAATGGAGTGTAGAATGCTTAATGAGTCTTTCCATGGCTACAGAAGAAAAGAAAGGGGATTTCTCTTGAAGAATCTCAATTAGCCTTCTCACTGTAGGGCTACGGAAGCCGAGGAGGGTTTCTCAGGAAAGGGTCTCAGAAGTTTATGAGGTGTGTATTAATGTGTGTGTTTCCTCATCAAAATCCACATTTCTCTGTCTGCCTGTAACACGGGACTAAATCTTTCTTCTGAATCTGGCCCTCACAGCCCTGACCACTGCTCATGGTCACAAATTGCATCCTTTCAACCCTGAAGTCTTCAGCTGTTGGCGTGAGCCTTCCATACAGGGATTTCAGTTTGGAGAAGAGACAGAGAGGCAGCACTAGGTTTCAGCTTAGCCTGTAGAGCAACGCTGTAATTAAAACTGCCATGGAGAGCACTGGAATACCGTTGGAAGCACACAGAGTTTTCATGTAATACATCTTATACATATCTGAAAACAAATAGGAAGAAGGATTTTTTGATGCATTTTCACCAAGATTAGTATCTGCTCTTTAAAATGTAAGACAAGAGATAACCAGAAAAGAGAAATAGGGGTGAGCATTGCTAATCAGGCATGTGAAGGCTGATTAAAAATGAATACAAGGGGGGAAAAAAAAAGCTCTTCCCATATTCGGGACAATAGACACTGGCATTATTTTTATGATCTTATTTAGAGGAATTTTTAAAATTAAAAGTCCATTTTAGAGCCTATTATCTAGTACTACCACTATCTAGTATACCAAGTTAGAGAAAAAGGAATTTAAGAATGTGAGTGAAGCTTTAGGCAATCTTGTGTTGGCTCAAAATTCCTGAATGCAACATTTATTTGAATTTCTCCCACAATTTAAGTATGGACTGAATGTATCAGGAAAAATAGTTGGGGATAATATGACTGTGAAAGTTTTAATACTCACAAATGCATTACTGAATTTTAGAAAAAAAGAGACCACATCTACCCTTCTAAAGAAGTATATTTATACTGCTTCAAGTACTAAAGAATTAAGGGGAAAATTTGTAACATTCAATAGGGAGTGATTATATTTCTTGCCTTCTCAATAATTAACTAACATTTACATGACTTTTGATAACCTGACTTTGTAATATTACAGACCAAAGCCAGCACAGTTCTCTAAATGAGGAACAGTGCCCCAATATCACTGAAATAAATGTTGGCAATATGTTCTTATATTTGATTAGCAACAAATTACAGGGGCTTCCTTTTAGTATTAAGTTTCCATTTTAAAGACGTACTTTGCCCACCCTGCCTTTGTTTTCTGTGAAGGGAAATGGGAGTTCTGAGGCAGATATTTCTCAATCTGAAGCTGGCAGGAGAGGAAAATGGCCTTTCTCCAGCAATCTGCTAGTTAGTGTAGGAGCTACGGCATGTCTCTCACATGGGCCACTTACAGAACCATTAAGCTTCTTTATGAGAGAAGCTACACTTCCCCCTGACAAGGGAATTTCTCATAGTGGCTTAAGCTGCTGCCGGAATCACAGGATCTCAGGGAGTGAGGGAGCCCTGAGAGTCAGTGTCCTTGAGGGTGGATCCTCAAGAGAAAATCCCTTCTTTTCTTCAGGTTCCCAGGAGACATAGGAAATACGTTGGGTTGTATATCTACCCACCTCAGTATGGGGAAGTTTTAAGGCTGAGACATTCACAAAATGACTTCAGCATAGAATATAGGAGAGTCATTGGGTGGCAGGGCCTTGAGTTTTATCTCACATGAGCAAGGTGATATACCCTAATTTGTTCTGATGCAGGGTTACAGCAGCAAACATGTTGAGCTTTATTGTAGGACAGGCACTCTGCTGGTGGTCAAGTCCCGATGTTGACTGAGATACCATTCATTAGCAGGGTTGACCGTATGGTGAGAAGGTTCTACAGGCCACACAAAATTGGCCTTATGGGCACTGTCTAGGCCCCCAGGCTGAATAGGAGAGGGTTCTGGATTTAAGAAGGTGCTCTTTTTATGCTTTTTCTCTACTTATTTCCTCAGTACTGGTGTTGAACCAAGGACTTTTGCACTCAACTATATTCTCAGCCTTCCTCACTCTTTTTTTAAATTTTGAGGCAAGGCTTACTAAGTTTCCCAGGTAGGGCTTGATTTGTAATCTACTGTTGGAGCCTCCCAGAGTAAGCATGCACCACTGTGCCCAGCTAAGGACTCACTTTCAGACTCAGGCTCTAATCCAGGGCTGCTTGCTTGGTTCCTATTTCAGTTCCCCTTCTCATGAGATCTTCTGCTGTGCTTCCTGCTCTGAGTATAATACCATGTGGCTCTCATCAACTAAGCCACAATTCATAGAAAAATACCAACTACTCTCTGAGGACACTCTCCGAGGATAAAATATAGGACAGATTAGGGCTTGAATACAGCACTAACTTTACAAAGTTTAATATTTGTCTTTTATTTGACAAAAACTTCCTTTGCCACAAGTACACTTTTTTTTTTTTTTTTTTTGAGTAGTGTCAATTTTTAACGGGGTTAGATTTGGTACGCTCCTTTAGAGGAAAAAAAGGGTTATCATACTTTCATTTTGCAAACTCTTAAAATCTCATATGCTGAGTGCCACTTTCTGGCTGTGACCCACCCTGACCTTAAGAGCACTCTGCAGCAGGACTATGCCCAGCATGAAGAAGTAGAGATTACCAGTAGTCAGTGCATGTCAGTGGCACTGACTGGTGAAGAGAGGAGATCTACATCTGTTATATTGATTTTTTTTTCAGGCTGATCCTTTCACTCTGATCCCAAAGCTTTATGTTCTGACATTTGTACCATCTGCTGCAAATACTGAGGTAAGCCAGGCAGACCTTATTACTTCCAGTCTAATGCTCCATCCATCCGCTGAGCGTTCCTAACCCACTGATACGAAAGGAAACTAAGAATCTTTGGCTCTGCGAGAAGCTGCTTATGTTTCTGTGGGAAAAAGAAGACGATGTCTCTTGTCCTCTCTCTCTTCTCTCTCCTGTTCCATCATTCAAGCCCTCGGTATCCTCTCCCTCTATCCTTCTCCCTTTCTCTCCACTTTTTTTTCCTCTAAGTTTTGGGACACATCAATGCTTGGCAGAATGTTCAGGAACTTTCTTTCTGCCAAAGGAACAGTCCACATAAATAAGTTTGTGAAACAGTCTGGGATGGTCCAAAGGACACAAAGCTCTATTTATAACAGCACCTGCTTTTGAAGTCACTCTAAATATTTCCCAAAGCTCAACAATTTCAAGCTATGGTATTACATTTATCCACGCCAAGTTCAGTGAAGGTCTATAATATGAAAGATACTAACTCCATTGACTTCAGTGCTAGAGATGTAAGCCAGCCTCTCAGTTCCATGTCTAGATATGTTGGCAGAAGAAAGCTAAAAGTATTTATGCAAAATGTTTGCTGAGCCTCTCTTCTGTGCCAAGAACTGTGTCAATGGATGTAAAAGTGAAGGGGTTTGGCATTGGCCCGCCTGAGGATAAGAACCTGGTCAGGAGACCGTCAGAGATGCCAATGAATAAAATGCAGGAACGTGCAACTCAATTCAGGATAGGGCAGGGAGAAGAACAGGATTCGGTGCAGCTGGGGTATGGAGGATGAGGCCATATACTCAGATCTACTCCTCAGAAGATGGGCAAGGGTGAACACACATTAACACAGCTACGTATGCAAAGGTCCCACAACCATCATCTAGACTCTGGCCTGCTTTCCTTTAGATGCAATACAATGGTTGCTCTCTCACAGCCAGACACTCACACTTAGGAGGCCCAGTGTCTACTCTGCGCTACCTGAAAACCCTCCTTTTACAGTTTTACCTTCTGTTCTGTTTAAACACCACTGCCCACACAAAGTCCCTGAGACATACATCCACATCACCCTACCCAGCTGGGTCCTACGCCAGGCACTTCTGTCACCAGACTAGTACAGCACTTCAGAGTTCCCTGACTGCAGGAGAAACTACTCACCCAGGGTGCTACCTGTCTTGTCTGCTTAGAGAAGGTGCTCCCTGGGAAGGCTTGGAGTGTGGGGTGGCAGTCGTGCCTCAGGGTCTTGAGTCAGGCACACTGGTTCAAATCTTCCCTTTATCCCTAATTAGCTGAGCAGTATTGGAAAAATGAGGCCCTGTGGACCTCAATTTCTCAATCTGTCAAAATAGTGCGTGTCTCCTAGAACAGTCGTGAGGACGCGTTGCAGGCCCTGCCCCTCTTTAATTTTCCTCCTAGAACTCAACTAGTACAGTATCTGTCTCTCCCACTAGCTGTTATCTTCACAGACCGGATGAATCATTTCGTGCCTTGCTGAAATGCTAGCAGTTATAGTAGGCCCCCAAGCCCATAGGGCATACCAAAAATCCTTGTGAATAAATACACATTGCAGATCATAGTTCCTCGCCCCAGGAGAGGCTTAGTACACACGCACTCTCTCTCCTTATCCTGATAAACAGAATGCAGCTAGGATGATGATTTCACTATAAATATCCTTATTCCAATTTTAACAGCAATCTGTAGGGCTTCTTGTCCCTGTATGTTGTTGCCAGCTTCTGCCTTTTATAGGGTAAGATATCAGAAATATAGTGTCATCACAAACTCCATGAGCCAACTGCAGTCAGGGCCTCAAACCAGTGCAAACATTTCACACACACTTGGGCAAACAGCCAGCATTTCACTGAGTGTCAGCAACTGCCCAGTGAATTTTCTTTTGAAGGATTCACTCATATCCTGTTCTGGCAGTAATTGGCACTAATTTTAAAATGCTGAATGCCTCAGACATAACTTGATTAGGTAAACGTACACAGTTGCTCCCACTAAAACCCAAATCATCTCTTACAACTTTCCTTTCATTTGATGTACACAAAAGGCCATAAAATTATCAATGCTAACTAAGCAGAGTCTAGGTCTTGCTTGTATTAGCAGATCAAGTTCTGCATCACCACTGCCATCTGCCCTTTAGGGACTTACAGAGAGGACAATTTGGGCAAAGGTAGAAACCGAGTAAGGGCAGTGGGCATCATTTAGAGTGAACTAATAAATTAATGAGTTTTCAAAACTATCAAATACAAAATCCACCTAAGACACAAGCATAACATGATGTAGTTATTCCTACCATGAAACACATTTAGGAGAATAAACTTGAAGACTTGCCATTTACATTTAAGCCTGAGCTCAAGCCAATCTCTGCCAGAGGTTCTTCACATGTTTCTTTCTGTGCATAATGAAGCTGTTTGATAAGCCCTCTCCTAAGATGAAAGTCAAACATAACACTTCCCATATACAATTATAGAAAAGTTCAGACAAACCCACCGACAAACTCCAGTTCAATAATTCCTGCTTCAGGCAAGGGCAAGGCATCCACGCACACCCTGTGCCATTGGTGGGACTGAACAAGTGATTCGCTGAATGAATGAGTGAGTAATCAAATGAATGCTCAAATGAATGAATACAAGAAGATTCAGTCAAGAGAGAATACACAGCTACAGCAGACACTTGTATTCTGTGTGGAGACTGTGAGACTGAAAGAAGCAGCCAGTTAGTGGGTTTATTCACAAAAACTGCCTTGTGGAATTATACACTGCTCCTCCCCTTCTAAATGCAGACGGAGGGAGGAAAGGAAAAAGAGATAATGAAGGTTTGCAAATGAAGTGGGTACAACTGTGCAATCAATCAACATTTTTCTGAAAAAGAATCTGCACCACTTGCCAAAAATCTGAACTGAATAACTGAACCAGAATTCCGATGAGAACGGACTTTGCCACTAGCCAGTCATTTTTATCTGTCTTCCAGCTGCCTCGCTTATCTTTTCCAGAAAGCCCTGGATCTCTTCACTGTGGTGGGTTCAAGCACAGGAATTTCTTTCACAGTGGACAAGTACATGCTTTGAGCTTATTCTCCAGTAAGCCATTACTGAGTGTTCACTCTGTTTTAGGTACTATGTTAGTTGGAAAGGCTACGATGCAATTATTTATATAAATATGCACTGCAGGCCTACTAAGGGTGAGGTATCAGACCATAGAAAATGGACAAAGAATCCTTCATGGAGCTGATATCCTAGTGGGGAAGTGAGACAGCAAGACTAGTCAGAGTAAAACAAGCACATCTATACGCGAGAAACAGTATAAAAAGAAACCAAAGGGTAAGGAAAACAAGAGGCCAGGACTTCACTATGAGGATGAAAGATTAGGGAAGACTGTCAGAGCATAACATCTGAGTAGAGATATAAGTAAGGCAGGCAGAAGAAGGGTGAGATGTTCAGGTGAAGGGGAAAAGTATAAAGGTTCTGTTATAGTAGAAGTTTATCATGTTAAAAAAATACTGTCAAAAAGCCAGTACCCATAAGGACTGTAAATAGAGGCTCCTGAAACAACGGTAATGATTGGCTTGGTGATCCCAGGAGAAAGAGCACCTGCCTCTACTGAGGTAGCTCAAAGCTGCAAGAGAGGAGATGGTACCGGTACTAGAAAGGAGAATAACCTTTCTAGGCAAGTGGATTGGTGGGGAAATTGAGGTAGAAAGAGCACTGTACACAATGGAACTACTGAGCAAGACATGGGAGAGTCATGTGTAGGGGAAAAAATGGCAAAAGGCATCTCTAGGCCCAATCACAGCAGACCTTAACATACTGCACAGGAGTTCAGAGTCCATTCACAGCCATGGGGATCACAAATGTCTGAGCACATGAGCATGGGTATATGTCATACCAGCAGGGCAGGGTACAGACAGACTGGAGGAAAGCTGACGGAGTCGCTGTCGTCTAGTCTATAAAGAGTAAGGGGGGACAGGGCTAGAGCTCAGCGCACAAGCGCCTGCCTGAGTTCGCACAAGATCCTGAGTTCAATTCCTGGTATCCCCCCAAAAAAAGAAGGATAAGGAATTGACTTTAGTATACAAGTTTATGAGTCTGTGGATAGAGTTAAATTTCAAAGGTTGTGTGAGAGCTTTGACTACTAAGGGAAAAGAGAGATTTGAGTATGAATTCTTCGGTTAGCAACAGTCTTCCATCATTCTTAGCAACAGGGCATTTTAATTTAGTTTTATGTTTTGGAGGGGATTTCTAATTGTTCATCTTAATCCCAGCACTTTGCATTATATAATAGGTCACGTGGAGACAACAGGAGAACCCAAATTTTGGCTTGTAAATATTACTCAGGCAGTAAATGAGTCAATCACAAGATTTTTAAAAAGTATGTTCCAATTGGTTTGCATGGGTGGGATTTTCTCTGTCTCTTTCTCTCTAACTCTGTTGTTAAATATAAAGTTTTACAACAAATCTTCCATTTATATAAAATATAATTTAAGATAAACAAATGAATACATTGCATCAAGGTTTACAAGGGAAGAAAGCATTAAGGAGAGGATGGGATGTTAAACTGGAGGTGCCTGGAGGCCACTGGGCCTGTGCTGTGGGTTCAGTGCTTGGCAGAGATGAAAATTTGGCTGCAAGTCATTAGCATGCAGGTGACACCAGCAGCCAAGGGAGGGCTGAATGCGAGGCTGGGCTGGGTGCCCAGCCCGGGGAACATCTGCATTAAGAGACACACAGAGGCAAGGGAGCAAGAAATGAATGAGAATGAATGAGCGGGAAAGGTAGAAGAGAATGGCAGTGGTGTGAGAAGGCGGAGGAAGGCAGCCTTGCAAAAGGAGACTCATCAACTGTCAGGTGTGGCGGGGGACACAAAGACATCAGCAGGGACTCTGCAATCAGGCGAGGAGCAATTGAGGAATGAAAATCATGAGTTACGCACTTTAAATTCCTCTTCTAGATATCTGGAAGAATAAAAGATGAAAGATGGAAAAGAAGAGCAATGGGTAAACTTTCAGGAAATAGAAAAAGTTTACAAAGTACTTTGGGATGCTTACCCTGAGAGAAGCAAAAGCAAAAAATCATGAAAGAGAAGCAAACCCTTCTAAAGAAGCTGCAAAATTATCTGTAATTTCAGTAAAACTGACATAGAAGCAACACACTATTTTAAAAACTTTTATACCTTACTTCAACAAGAATCTACAAAAATGTTGTACCATGGAGTGGTAGCCAGGCGATCCCAGTGCAGATCTCAAATTGTCACTGACAATGGACAGCACAATCTGCAAAACACGTTCGTAAGTACGCTTCCATAGGCAAGTCTTCCTGGATATATCTCAGCTCAGGCCATAAGAGTAGCCCTAAAACATTTGCTCTCTCCACCCCACTAATGAATCTCCATTCTGTGGGTTCTTGAAGTTCCACTGTTTTAGATCTGCCTCCCTCTGCCTTGGTTTTCTCCACTGTGTAAGCAGGGAACCAAGAAATCCTCCTGAGGAACCTGCCTCCGCCGCTGCAGGGACTTTCCCGCCAGTTTCATGAAGACATAAAACTCTGTATACGTGGCTTACTAAGGAAATAAAAATGCTAGCAAACATGCAAGACCCACTTTGGGCTCAGGCTGTTTGAGACCTCCCCCTTGTTTCATGCTGTCAGAGTGGTCCACCCCTCACCCATCAACAAAAATGCTCTCAGGCCAGCTGGCCTTAAGTCTCTGTCTTTGAATCTTTTGCGATAGCAAAAGCTCTTTACATATCATAGAGGAGTAACCCAAACTGTTTTTGGAGTCCTTACAACTTCTAGCTTACAGAAGCAATAAGTCTTTCTTCTTGCAGCCAAGATCTGTCAAATATCCACATCCAAGTGTTGCAAGAGCTTCTGAACATACCCAGGTGTGGAGTAAAAGAATATTATACTGTTTAATAAAACTAAAATGCCTTTTATTTGTTGAAACAGGCAACTGAAAGAAGAAAGAAGAACCTCCTTTTTCCTTGTATTATTTAATGAATTTTGATTAAGCCAATAAAGAAAGCCACAAGTGCTCACTGTAGGACATAAGTAGGGCTTATTTCCCAAGAGACGGTTCTCACAGAGGCAATCTACGGTGAGGCTGAATTTTCCAGGTGACAGGAAAGAAAGATAATTTTTCATGGAAATTTCACAATTACTCCTGCAAGCCTTGTCCTCCATACCCCAGAGCAAATACGCAATGCACTCTTCAGCTCTTGTCTGTTTCTCTCAGAGACGGCTTGGTCTGGGGTTCTCAGAATCTGATAGGGACCATATAGCCACTTTCATTTTCCTGGACCAAGTTCATTGCTATTCATTTGTAGCATTGCTACTACCCTGCTTGTTTCTTCAGACTTCTTCCCATAGTTCAGATGACATAAGTTCTACATACTGTTTTCAGTTTGTTAGTCTTATAAACTATTTTCACCTTTTAGAAAGAACTTCCAGAGTGAGCACCTACCAAAGTCTAGTTCATTCTCTGGAACATCCTTCAAAGAATACTGAACTTTGTATTCTTCTGAGTCTACAAGTATTTAAGATTACTTGAAGAGATGGGAGGCAGCTCTAATTTAGTATGAACATCACAGTTCTTAGAACAAGAAATCTTCATTTCTAGTAACAGCTTTCTCATCTATTTGTTAGTGAACTCGGATGAGACACTTGACATCCAGGTGTTAGTTTCCCCATTCTGAAGAGTGTGACAATAATACCCTGTCCGAGGAGGTACATCAAGGTTATATGTCAACGTTTGTGACAGTTTTCTAGCACATATCTAGTAAACAGTAAGGAAGAAAATTTAATTCAGTCTGGATTTTTAATCTCTCCATAGTGAGATAAAAATGCGTGTCAATAAACTGTTTTTGATGAGGATTAGTCATCATAGTAGGATTATATAAACAGGACTCTTTTGTCATTTCTTAGATTGCGCATGACATCGAGCTAGTAAGAAAAAAATCTTGATGAACACGGTCTCCAGAGAGATGAACACATTACCTTCTCTTTCAACATGTTTAGGGATTAAATGAGATATGTAAAGGGTCTAATATGCTGCTCACCACATTAAAGATGTTCTATAGGTGTAGGTTCCTTTCTCTTTCTCAAAGATGTGAAATCTAGTAATCATTTATAAATTAACAAACAAACAGATTTTACAGTGTAAATTATATCACAAGGATATCCTTGTTCACAAATAGGAACGATGAAATGGTTATTAGAGATAGAGTATCTTGTTATATATGAAAGTACTTAAGTATAGTTCAACTTTGATTACCCATTATGTTTTTTTCTAGCATAATAGCCTTTCATGAGAATAAAGGAAGAAAAGTAATACTTTGTGGCTGCTTTAGGTGTACACATACATATGCTATGTCTATTTATATATTTTGAAATCTGCGGTTATATTCTCAACTCCAAAATAACCCCCCATCAAAACATGGACAGTATTGAGACACTTGATTGAGTTACAACCACCTAACAGAGGGATACACGTGCTCAGGCACTCCTACTAGAGAAGTAATAGTGGTATAATGGTTATCATCTAGGTTTATACCGAGAGGGATGCACAGCAGACAAAACCACATAGCCGCATGACATCCTACACTCTGTGCTCTGGCCCTGTTTGGCCACCTCTCTGTGGTCAGGCTCCCCCGGACAGCAGCACGGGACTGCATGACCACGGCTGTCTAATAACTGACTAGTGAATATTTCCAAAGTGCACAGCAGACTGCTGACGGCCCCTAGGTAATCAGATACAGCAATCTTCTCTGTTTACACGTGTAAGCGCTAAAAATAAAAGAAAGCCTATTTTGAAATTTTTAAAACTACATTTTGACTAGAGGCTTTTAAACAAAGCCTCTCTATATATCAGTCAAACAGAGAGCTTGGCAAGCTTGTATAGAGTCTATTAAAAGGGGAATAAGGTTCATGAATTTCAAGCTTGGAGGGCTCTAATTACCTCATGTTCAAACTTTAACTACAAAACTCAGATAAATTGCTGCACTAAAACCGTAGAAGATCCTCCACCTGATTTGTGCCAGTGCATCTAAAGCTCAGTGAGGCTGATCCCAGTGAGGTTTTTTCAAATCAGTCCTAAGGGACACTCTTCTGGACCTGTTTCTAATGAGTACGTACGGATTACTTGGATGTTTTGGTAAAGCTACCCGGTAAATTAGACCATCTGAAATTTTATTAGCCGCAAAGCATTACAGCAGTCAGTCATCTAGGCCAAGAACACTAAGAGAATTACAGTCATTTTAAGCATCTATTAGCCAGGTACAAGAATTTCTGTTTCAGCGCCTGGTTGGTAGTTGTAACATTAAACTAATTGGCTAATAGTTACAGCTGTCTCTTCTGTGTTTTTGTTCTTAGAGGTGTGACTCTGTCTTGAACCAATTTATGTACACCCAGAGGGGGGTCCTGTATTTATTCTAGTTCCATGTTTGATTTGGATTCAGATGGGAAAAGGGATGGATGGTAAGTCTGGATATATAAACCATGGTGTGAAACAGCTAAACCAGAGCTCTTATACTGACAGCCTAAAAGTTGAAATTTAGCAAACAGTGGAGGCAGAAGAGAATGTAGAAAACAAACACCACTCTCAAATATTCAAAACAGCCAGATTTTATTTGAAGAGGCATGGAGAAACGTGATTTTGCCTCTGCCTGGTCTAACACCTTCCATGGGTATTTATCTAGTAACAAACTTTTATAGATGTGAAATATTTTAAGAAGTCCTTTAGCAATGGCCCAAGGTAATTTCAAACTTAACAGACCCTGTCCCACCAGAGCTCATTACAGTGAATTTTATAACAAAGTACCCTCTACTTAATTTTCAGGGCCTAGCCAAGCGTACTAGAAATGCAGCTGCATTAAGTGCAATTAATGGTACAATAAAAGCAGTGGAGGGCTGTTTAACACCCAGGAGCCAGCAGTAAACACTGGCTGCATGCTCTCCAACAGTCAGTGATGTGTCAAAGAACCTGGGGTGTGAGATTTCTGGACCAAAGGGGGAAACACCTCAATGCTGCTGGAGAAAAAAAATCTCCTGTCCTTCAACCATCCCAGCTAGACACTGTACAAAGGGACACAAAGCTATTCTACCACTTATGCCACTAGCATCCCTTCTCTTTGAGCACAGTCATTTTCCATTTCATCAGTGAGGGAAAAGGACAAATGCAATTCCACCACAAATGAGGCTAATAGCAAGTGACTCAGAACACACAAAATGATTTGATTTCATAACTAAGAAAGTTGACTGTCAAATGACAGAAAAAAGAAAGAAGTCTTCAATCAGAATAGTTTTCAAACAAATTCAAAAAACAAGTCAGTCAGTTGATGGGCAAAAATAATTATAATGATGTTTGCAAATCTCTCTAAGGATGAAAAATCACCCCTTAGGATTTGAATATGAGAGACATCTAGAAATAAGCAAAAGCCTCACAGGTTGATACAATCATGGGTGTTGGAAGACTTTTCAATCCGTTAAATTATTAAAGACAATACACAGTCAACCAGGTCTGGAAGGATGATTGCATATACAGTCGGCCTTCAGTACCCACTGGAGACTGGTTGCAGGATGCCTTTGGACACCGAAGCCCAAAGATGCACAAGTCCCTTAAAAGAAACGGCATAGTATTTGCATATAATCCACACAACCCTCCCATATATTTTAAATTACCTCTAGATTACCTGTAACTATTAATGTAATGTAAATTCCATAAATAGGCATTACACTTGAGAGACTGTATATACTTACACATTTTTTTTAGTATTTTCGATTCTTGGTTGGATGAGGGGAATGACTACTTTTAACTTACATCAGGGATTTACATAATTTTATCATGGAAAATACTTGATTATAGCTGTTGTTTAAGTAGCTCCAACTGAATTCAGGGCCTTAGTTCCATCCCTGGATGAAATTCGTTTTTGAACAAGATTAAATAGGCTAGGAAGTATACCAGAGTTATGCTTTTAATGATAATATCACTACTAACACACTAAAGTATAGAGAATTCTTTGTAATGCTAATATTTTAGACATGGTTAGCCTAAAAAAAGAAAAGTCATAGATAATCCCCAAATTTCACTTTACTAAAAAGATATTTCTAACCTTCTTCCTCACCAACATTCTCCCAAGAGCTTTTACATTTGCCATGGATCTTCAGGGTCCAGGCCGCTTTTGGTTGAAAATGCTAATAAGCAAGGAGAAGAGTAAGACAGCTCAATGGCCTGGGCAGTGGGCGGGCAAAGCCAGTCTGGGAGTAAGGGATGGGGGCAGAACCCACCTCCAAATGCAAGCACTGCAGTGACACCAATCTTCCCCAAATTACAACTGAACAGCTCCTCTGAAAGAAAGACAACGACCTCCAGGACAGTGCTACAAACTGACATGAAAGGAAGGCTCCATGTGAATCTACAAAGCCCCGAAGAGGAACATACCTTGGCAGAGGCCAGTTCTAGGAATGACTAGAAATTGTGCAACTACCACCTGAGCAGAGAACTTCGCTGATTTCGTAGAGAAGGTCTTTAAAAAGCAGACAAAACTAGCCATGCTTTCAAGAAATAAACAATTCATCCTGTTTTGAAATGATCTAAGAAGATGGCTAAAAATAAATGATTTATACTAATGATTTCCAAATGAGGGTTCCATTACTGGCCCTCTTCAGAAGTTTTGTTAGATTACTTTCATGAAAACTAACACTAACAGTCTTCTCTGTCTACATAAAGTATAAATACATGTATCCATGTGCAAACGGTGCTGACGAGGCCCCACTTCACCGCCCTGCACCCACACCTCCGTTCCTGCTGCCGCTGAAGATTCCCTGGGGTGGAGATCAGATCCAGCAGAAGCTGAGGAATTATGTTCTAGAACAAGGTAGATCGAGATTTCATTCATGATTCTGCTCTTTGTGGATCACTGCAGTCCTAGGAAAGGTCCTTAGTCCTGCAGGTCCTTGATTGCTTTCTCTCTCAGGTGCTCACTCTCAGTGTGGCTGTATTCAAAGCATGGGCATCTCCGCTTGCTCAGGTGCTCCTCAGATCCTCTCCCCTTCTAAGGTAGAAGAGTGCTTGAGAATCAGGGACCCATCAGGGATAGAGTTCCAACTAGGTCTCCAGTGCTTTGGCTATACTACTCTCTTGGCTAAGACTACCTGTCAATGTCACCTCCATTTATATAAACGTGTCATTCCAGTCTCCTTCAGTGATGTTCTCACAAGAAAGAGGTGAAACATCTTGTTCTTCTGAGCTCTTACAGCACATTCTCTACGGTTCAGCTAATGTTCACACTAAGCCTTGCTTATTATTTCTCTTTGTGCACGTGTCTACATGTTGACTTTTGTTGTGACTGTTCATATTTAAAACTCAAAGTGCAAAAAGATATTTTTGAGTGGTCTTCCCAAGTATATTTAAGTAATGCTTTGAACTTAATGTTTGCCTTTTGCTACACTGTCTGAAAAAACACCAGTACACCACTAAAAATTTGTCTGTTTTAGCAAACATCTTAGAAGACTCATCTCAGTGAATCTTCTGCGTAGATAAGATGACTGTTAATAATTCACATCACAGCATGAATTGATGCTACGGCTTTGCTTTTCCCCTGAAACCTACAAGGAATTGAGCAGCAGGAGGACAACTGGAATCTTGATAATAAAGATGAAAAGATCATTTCTGAGCATGGAACCCTTTCAGGCTAATGAGGCCATCTCACCTCCTTATCCCCTGTGGTGGAATTAGCATGGTTACCTTAAGACAGTGGGTTTCCGTGGGCCCCAAGTAAATGTTACTAGCAGAGGAAAGGAGGCACAGTGGCATGGACAGAAAGGTATTTGAAATGTTGCTCAGAAACACCCCAGTATGCAGGAGAGCTGACAATATTCCCTTTTATCTTAGGATCATAACAGATGGTCAGTTTTATCACTGGTTTCATTATGGATATATAGGTTTGGCGGAATCACCGAGGAACTCAAGCTCCATTGACACTAATTTTTCCCTGGAATTCACTAGCTCTGTATAATGGAAATTGAACTGTATACTTATAAATCTTTCTAATAGAGCCTAATTTTCTTGAGGGCAAAGATCACAGTTGAAATTATCCTAACCTTGAATCAACTTTTCTATGTATCCCACAGTCATTCCATAAATATGATGACAATGATTAATTTCAGGCAACCAAGACTGGCTAGTGAAGAATGAAATGAGACTCCAAGAAGCATTATCATTCAAGATACTTTTATGTAAGTACCTGGCCCGAGATGTGAAAAACAATGGAGGGAAATGTATGGTCTCAGCAGAGGGCAGCTTGTCTCTTAAACCGCACATTCATCCTCAGGCTAGTTACACCCTCTCATGTGCTCCAGGCAGAGTAATAAAAGCTTCATTCCGCATCCTTCCACCTGGCTAACCTGGGTTTTGCGAACACAAGATAAGGAAGTTAACTTTAAGAATATCAATCTACTTCCTCTCATGAGCTATAAATGCACTCAAAGTAAAAGATATATACAAGGAGTTCTTGACCTAGTATACCTTTTAGCTCTAAGTGGAATTGACTTTATTTCCCTGTCAACTCCAATTTTTACTAAAGACTCCTGGTTTCTTTATGGCATAATAAAGTTTTGTCTAGGATTACAATAAAAAGCTTTCACAATATCCATGATCTGAACATTCTGGATTAATTTTTAAATTGCATCTGAAAATCAGTACAAATAGCAATTTGATGCTTATGCCCTGGAAACCCAATTCTTCTCTGCTACTCTGTTATTTGGTTGTTATCTTTTAGAAAAAGTTTCACTACATAAAAGCCAAGTTTAGAGGAGAAGTTTGCATGGTTTGAGTAAAGTTTACATTTATTTTAGTTAAACATATTTTACTGTCAGAGGAAATTAGTTATTACTGGTGTTCCTTTTAGGGAAACAAATATTCTGAGACAGACTGCTTTGCCATAATGCTTGCCATTAACATTTGCCTTTACTACTAGGGCGAGTGGGGAGAAAAGAAGGTTTTCCTTTTTTATAAACATCAGGCCTTGCACACTACTTCCTTCCACTCCTTCAGGGCTGGACCCTCCCTTCCACTGCTCCTACCTCCCGGCCCCTCCACCTCAGATCCAGGACAGGCTCAGGCCGGGGAACGTCTGGCTCCGGAGTCATGCAGGAATAGCATCAGACTTGTGACTTCCTTCTTTGTGCCTGCCTGGTATTGCACGATGCCATTTACAAAATGGGCTGGCCTTACTGCAGGTCCAGCGCAGTGTAGGAAACTGTTTACTAATTTATGAAAAGCATGTGATAAAACTATATGCAAATAAACTACTATAAAAGGAGCTATGAGATGACAAATGATTTTTTATTATTTGAGCCAAATATTAAATTTCATTCCTAACACACAGGACATTATACGAGCAAGTGATATGAATTAGAAGTAACTGTTCAGAATGTCATTTCAGATGCCTGAGCCTGAGTTTCCTTTACTGAGGAAGTAGGTACTGATCACCACTATGCACCTGAGACCCAGGGAACACTGAGGAAATGATGAAGAACAGAAGGAGGCACAGGCTCTGTTTTCCTGAAAACTAGACTTCTAAGCTGCAACTATAGCCCATAGAACCCAAGGGAAAACAAAAACGTCAAAGTATGCATGTCACTGTGTTGATAAAGAAATTTGCCTGCTAGCACAGTAACTTGTTACAAATAGAATGTTTTCTATAAGAATTATTTTTACACATGTATCTTGACCACTCTAAGACTCTAAAATGAAGAAAAAAAAAATCCACATTCACGACCTGCATTAACACTGAGAATTAGAATACAACGTGGCCCAGTGTGATGGAACTTTATTTTTTTGTACCAGTAATCAAACTCAGGCCCTGATGCTTGCCAGGCAGGCACTGTGCCACTGAGCTATATCACTCGCCCTGGTGTGGTGGAACCTAATTGTAATCCCAGCTCTAAGGGTGGCTGAGGCAGGAGGAACACAAGTTTGGGTCTAGCCTGGGCAATTTATGGAGACACTGTCTAAAAAGGGTGGGAGGCTGGGAATGTACAATGACAGGGTCCTGGAGTACTACAAAAATGCAATTGTGTGTAGGACTTAGATTTCTCATTTTTAAATTCAGTATCTCTCAATCTCTGGTTAGGTAAATGTATATGCTGCCAACCCAAAAGGAACCAAGTTTGTTCCTACATATCTTCTAGCCTTTGCAAACAAACAAAAATAAACAAAATAGCCTTTTGTTTGTGGCATAGGTAATGTGCCCACTTCCAGAAAGTGAATAATTGGCTTTGAACTGTTCATGCTAATAACACTCTTGCATATTTGTGATCAATATAAATGTGAGAACATAACACAGTGTTGCCCAATAAGCTGTACAAGGCTTTCATCAACAGCTATTATGTAAGGTTTGATGCTTGGTACAACAACTATTTTCTCTCCATGAGGTAGTAAGACTTGAGTAGAAAAGACAGTGCAATGAGGGTGGCAGAGAAGATAAACGCAAGAATCCAGGTTGTGGCTCACCTGACTGAAACATGGGCTGCCTACCCATCCACCCACAGATTTCGTTTAATAACATAATTAAATCATTTCAATGCGCAGAGACTTACATTTTGCCTATCCTATTATGTGTAGCTAAAAGAATTTTTACTGATCATTTGAACTTTCTTTTACAAAAGTAAGTTGACTGGCGTAACTGTTGGTCAACTTTTTTTTTTAAACTACAAACAAGACCTTGCTTAGAAAATATCAAGATATTACCTTCACTGTTGAGGCATTTTCAATTTTTGACTGAATTGATTCAAAGAGGAGTGTTCCAGTAGCATTCCAGATCTCCACTGAGATCTCCATTGTCATGCAAGTTTGCGTTAATTAACTCAGCCTCACATTGTAGGAACATGGTGTGTAGGAACAGGAGGAAGGCAAGATGGGATATATACATAAAGCATACAGAGGAACAAGACTAAATGAAAAGGAATGAGATTTAGTAGCAGTGGTATTTAAACACCAACTACATTTTTGGAAATAGATAAAAGAATCTGTACAATTCAACCAGTTTAAGAAAAAAGAGTTATGGTATAATGTTGGGGGCAATAAGAAAAAAAAGAGTTAAAGGTACCCATAAAATAAACCCTGAATCATATTTATAGAGTTTCAAATGAGCCTTACTTTGACAAAAAACTAAAGTTGTTAAGTCACCCCACAAAATACTTCCTGGGGATGTGTGGATTCAATTACTGAGTGAGAGACCACCAGAAGCAAAGATGTTATTTGTGGAATTTCAATGCAAAGCAAATGTACAGATGTTGGCATAAAAGCCAAACTGTCTCAAATGGAATTGAAGATAGAAATCCAGAGAGAAGAGTAGAAGAGATAAAGAATTCAACATGCAATAAAAGAGACTATTACAGCATGACATTGAGCCTAGGTGACCAATGCCTTGTGACACTCAGATGCTAGCAGTGATGATGTGTAGGAGCTAAACAAACATGTAAGAGGATAGAATAAAACAAATATTATATTAAATCACGATCTCTGTGGGCAGGCTATAAAAATCATATCATTCTCATTGAAAATAATTCATTAAACTGCACCGCAGCAGGATGTAAAGAGCAACATACAACACACAAAGACAGTGAGCAGCAGGGGGCCATAAACTATAAAAACTATCAAAGCATGCGCCAAAGCAAGATAATACGAGGAGGAAAGAAGGGTAATGTCTGTCTAATTTATAAAATAACCATGTAAGTATGTAGCACAAACACTTCATGAAAAATGCACATGCTTCTCATGTTAGAATTCACACTTGGCAAATCTGCCCTCCAGTCATTGAAGCCAACCTGCTGCACAGTAGAGGAATGAAGGCTACAGGGTGCCATATGAAAGGGCTGGCCCAAAAGAGCTTCATGCAATGTGACCCACCCAAATACCATGTGGTTGGCAAGTACCTCAGGCACTGCTCCAGCCAGATGCCAAGTAAACTGAAAAGGGGGCTCAACATAATGTGACTGAGGATGTAGGAGGATGCTTGCAGTCATGAGCAGGTAGGCTTGAGCCAGCTTCCTTTCTCCTGTATTCCTGGGCAGTCTGGGGAGCAAGCCCACCTGAAGAACTTATGCAGGGTGTGCGTGGCTTACGATCCCCTCACATCACAGACTGGTTCCATGACATCTCACTCCCAGTGGTGCTTCTCCCCTACAGTCTCTAATCCCGTGGTGTTTCCATGAGGAACAGAACTTCCTCCCCTCAAAGCAGCTGCTTTGGGATTTGTCAGATGTTGTATCCCTGTAAGGCCACTTGAGAAATGCTAAAGGTGTGTTTAGGTGTATGTGTGTGTGTGCGCACGTGTGTATCTGTGCGTGCGTGTGTGTGTTGTACTGGGGATCAAATCCAGTGGTATTCTACCACTGAGCTATTTCCCTGTACTTTTTGGTTTGAGACAGGATCTCACTAAGTTGCCTGGACTTGCAATTTTCCTGCTTCAGCCTCCAAAGTAGATGGGATTTTGAGCAAGCACCTCCATATCTAGTTTCTGTATAATATTTTAACAGGAATCTGTTGATCAGATTCCTTCTTGTCACCTTCAGAGGGTGGGAGGTATTGCCGGGGAATTTGAAAGTATAATAGCAAAGAGCAAAAAGAAGAACATTCTGTCCTCAGGACACTGTGTAGAAGGGGATAACGGACTATAAGGCCCTAATGAACCAGAAAAGATGACTGAAGATCTAACTATGCCACCTAGAATCTTCCTCACACCAGCAAAACGCAGGCAGACAGATGAAACCCGAGGAAAGAAGCTCACAGGGAGCAAGAAGGAGGAGGAGAAAGTGAGGGAAGGGAAAAGGCACTAAAAAACAACAAATGGAAGGAACACACAGAAACAAAGCTTCTGTAAGTGGGGAAGGGTTGAAAGGAGGGGAAGGAAATAGGAAAAATAAAAAGGAATTAAGATAGATTATGTACAGGTACAAATTCCCTATAAGAATATGAGTGTGATGTATAGCAAATATGCATTAATATTTTTTTTAAAAAAGAAGCCTACAAAACTGCACTCATTAACAACTGCAAGTGACAGGCTTAGAGCTTAGGTACTAATCACAATGCTTCATTAAAGGCTATCATCTAATAAGCTTATGAACCAGCCTTTTCCACCCACTGTCAAGTTTCCCCTACTGCCCCATCCCCCCATCTTTTCTTTCCTCTTTCTTTAATTTATAGGGCACCAGCCTATAATATGGATATACATCCCAGCTATGTTTGTTTTAAAATTCTTCCATAAAACCATGTCTGGGAACTTAAGCTTTCTATTTCTGTTTCTCTTAGATTACAAAAGAAAAAAGAAATTATTTAAGGCAAGTTTTGTTTAAATTCCTTGCTGAGTAAAGACTATATTTTTGGCTGAAATTTTACGGCTAAGTTACAAACACCTAAAACTTCACAGGTTCCACTAAAATTTAGTTTTGCAATTGTATCGGGCTTCTCTAATTTCAAACGTTGATCTACTTGAAGATAAATTATCCTCAAAACTATCAAACTACAAAAGCCACTAGATTTCCTTTCACCAACTTATAAAGATGAATTGGAACTAACAGGCTTGTGTAATTTGTAGGTCAAAGAATATTTTGTTTGTACAGTTTGGCACAAAACAAAAAAGAAAAACAAAAGCCTACACATCCTCCAGGTGAAAACTGAGATGAAAGTAACTAAGAAATGAAATACCCTGGAAGATGTGTTGTTTTGCTTATTTTAATCTAAGAGCAAAGGTGACAGTGGACTCTCTCCCTAGAAGGATTAGTGGTCTTCACACAGGACCACAGAACAGAGCTCTCCTTCTCTATCAAATTATCTTCAGATTTCCCTCACAAGCCCCACTAGCTAACATTTAAACACTGTTCACATAAATGATGTAAAGAATCATGCACGGAGAAAAACTGCATCTATGGAGATAATTTGTCACCCTGCCAAAGTGGAATTTTATCAAGTACTTGGTCAAAGTTTTAGTGTTAGAATTTAAAAATTAGGAAACCTTCAGAAAACCGCTATTTTTTACAATAATAGTGTGTTTACATGCTTTCATATTTACTTTTTAACTTATAAATGATACTTAAGCAGGAGCTGGTGTTAATAACTGATAAATTATCAAAACATCAAATGGTTAATGTCACAACCTCAAAAAGTTTAAAAAATGATATTTAAGGAGCAACTGAACAAATATTACACATGAACACAATTTTAATATAAACTGTTTATACTGAGTGATGGGCTATGAATAGAACAGCTATATACCTTCTTACCCAGAAAATGGAGACTGTGCAAACTACTCTAGGGTTGGGAGAAATACCAAAATTCCACAGTCGAAATAGTCTAACAACTGGTGGAAAGGAATCCATGGTAACTGGCTTTAGATTGTCTGACTTCAAATATTGCACCTCGATATCCTGAAACATCATCTTATACCCCACTAAATTTGCATGCCCCAGGGTATTTATTCTATGTTACATATACCTATACATTCTTAAATATGCACATGTGTGCAGATTTTCTTCGAACAAAGACTCAGGGATAGATCACTGGGAAGAAGTAAAATGCTAGCTTGATGGGAATCCTATGCATTAGGAATTTCTAGAGACAAGCCCCACTTGACTTTCCCCCTCCAAATTAGACCAAAACTATCACGCTGATTATTTATTTGTGTCATTTCACAGGACTAAAATCAGCTTGTCTCCAAATTTTGCAGTCATCCATACTTTTTCTAATAAGAACTAATTTTACAAGGTCCTTTCTGGCCAAGAAACTTTTAACCACTATAAACTAGTCAGACACAATACAAGATGATTAGACCAGAGTATAGACTATGTAGCATAAACTGCCAGTTAAACATTATAGCGAGCTTCATTTTAATCATGTAGCTTTCATCTTTTTGAACACCCTTTTAGCATCTCTTGAAAAAAGAGCCTTTTCAAAAAGCTGAGCTGCTGCTAAACACTGTAAGCTGATGCTGCTACCCTGTGCTTTGCCCTGCTGCTTCCCCGCCCCCATGAAAATAAAACAGATCACCTTCAGTTCTTTGTGCTCTAACAATCGTGGTTTTGAGAAACATACTAGCGTGAGTTGAAAGTTCAATCTGAATCAGGGTCAAAATGTAACGTACCATATTTAGATTTATCATTATGATGATCATATACTTAGTATAACAATAATAAATGCTAGACTAGTGGAAAATATATGGCATGTATTATTCTACATTTGATAATAGGCTTAATTTCTGTTAGGCCAATCTCTAGTACAATTAAAATAAAATTCTACATTACTGAAAAAATTGCTCACAAACTATAACATGGCACAAAATTCCAGGGAGCAAAAGAACTTGGAGGAAGTGCTTAATGATGCCTGTAGTAGTATTACTTCTTCTGTATCTTCAGAGAAAGGAGGAAAGAGGGATGAGCTTCAGAATACAAAATTTCTCCAAAAACCTAGTGTGAATTCCTAAGTTGTATCTATGTAATGACTATATTGTTTGTCAAGAATTTTTGTTTTACCATGGGCATCTCCTATAATTATATGGCAAATGGGATCTGTTTCAATTCTCTAAGAAAATGTGTGATCTGAAAACAAATTTGAATTGTAAAAGTCTTTTAATGATTAACCTCATTTAAGATGCATAATACAACATGTACTCCTAAGTATAAAATAAGAAAACAGAGGATAGTCATTAATATAGACACCTAAAGCTCAACTCTTTAAAACTATAAGTTATTTAGAAAAGTTAAAAAAATTGACTCATTAGATTAGAGAAATCAAACAACTCACAACTACATTCCAAATCTTTTACTTTCAGGTCATGTACCCCCCATTTTGTGTCTTGGGAGAGAAGCAAAGGTCTGAAGGAAAAGCAAGTCACACTCAAATACATATAAGTTAAGATAAGATACCAAAACATACTTTAAAATGTTACTAACATCAGAGAAAAAAGACAAGAAAGATTTCCATTGATTTTGAGTAACTGATTTCATGGCAAAACTTAAAAAGGCAAGCATAATTAGCCATTGATACACAAACCAGACTCATCATAATTTGTAGGAAGAAAGGAAATTGACATGGATCTTAGACAAAAGATGATGTTTAGAATAACTATTCAGAAGTGACATTTACATTTAGGAAAATGACACACATAGTAGGTAAGATTCAAATTTTATCCTGAAACTGTACCAAGGCCTGGGGTGTAGCTTGGTGGCAGACACTTGTTTAGCATGCATGAATCCCTGAACTTGACTTTAGCATCACAGAAACAAACAAGAAACCTGTACTAGTGAGACTTCATCAAGCTACTGTGTTCGTTGTTTTAGGAGTTCTCTCAACAACATCGTACTGGAGGTAATAACCAAACAATGGGACAAGGCAGGAAAAAGACACTAAAGCCGCAGATTACGGAAGAGTAATTAAAATGGTCTTATTCACCAATGACATCATTCCATTCAGAAAATAGCATCCTATGGAATCTACAAAAATATTCTAGAGATAATATTGAAAAGTTTTGGGATAAATATACAAATATCAATTACATTTTGACAAACTCGCAAATATTTGAAAATTGAGTCAGGAAAACAATCCTTTTTACGATGCTTGGCAAAACAAACTGCTTAGGAATAAGTAGAAGGAACAAAAAAATCTACCTGTATGTACACTGAAAACCATAAAACACTGACACAATATTGCTAAGAGAGCAATTATGTTCCAATGAACCTACAGATTTGGTGGAATTTCTACTAAATTTCCAGTGAGCATGGTAATCAACAAATTAATCCTAAAATTTGTTAATTGAAAGTGCAAATTAGTTGAAGAGCCAAAGCAATTTTAGAAAGCTGTAAGACTTATACTGCTTGGCTTCAAAGTTTTCTGTAAAGGTACAGAAATAAAGACTGTGGTATTGGCATAAATGTAGACACATATGTCAATGGAAGAATAGAAATTAAGGAAACAAACCCTCATGCTTATGGTAACTGATATTCAAGGTAATTAAACATTTCAATAGTGAAAATGTCTCTTCAAGAAATGTTTCTGGAACAACCGAATATACAGATGCCCAAAACATAAATAACCAAACTTAGACACTGCAGTCTACTCTCAGTAAACTCCATGCATGCTATGAACAAAATTTAACTGAAAATGGATCAGAGGCCTAAATTTAAAAACTAAAACTACAAAATTCAAAATGATAGTAGAAAAATCTTTTCCACTTCAGGTTAGGAAAAGATTCCTGACACATGATCCTAAGTGTGAAGTTAAAATAACAAAAATGATTAATTGGACTTCGTTTGTGTCTGGATGCCCCTGTCCCCCAGCAAGCCTCAAGTGGTCATGTGGGGTAGGATTTTCAGAGGAGGCTGAATCCAGAGTTTGTGATTGGCTCATTGTCTAGTACTAGGGTTGGGGCTCTGAGTGCTACACCCACAGTAGGTGGACAGCCTGCATACAATATAAGGGATGAAAAGAGACTGATCTTCCCTCTTTTGTTCTTGTTTTTGGTACCTTCTGGTATCTTTTGGTATCCTCTGCTGCCATGAACAGTTGCCCCTCTGCCACACTACCCTAGCTTTGAGCTGGGCAGTGATTATGGACTGAAATCTCCACAAACTGTAAGCTAAATAAACCTTTCCTTCCTTAATGTTGGGCATTGGGTATTTTGTCTCAGCAACAAGAGCAAAGTAACCAAGACAGATTTCAGTGAAATAAAAATCTTTTGCTCTTCAAAAGACACCAATAAGAAAATAAAAAGAGCAGCTAGAAATTGGAAGTATTTGCAAGTCATATCTGACAAAGAATTTGCATCCTGAATATAAACAGTGTAATCCTTTATAATTTAATAAGAAAATCAATCTAGTAAAAATGGTCAAGGCATTTGAAATAGTATTTTATTAAGGATGATATAAAAGTGGCTAGAAAAACATAAAAAGATGCTCAACAGCATTAGGGATGAAGGAAACTGCTAGGTGGGATTTTATGTGGTTCCCAAGCTTTGTGCTTCCTGTTCTGCATCCTCTCTCCTTAAGTGTGGGAAATACTTGTAGAACAACAGGATTTCATTCCCAGGATTAGACTGAATAATATGGTAAATGAGGGGTTTTGCAGATACAAAACAATCATTGCTCTAAACAGTTGACTTTGGTTAATCACAAGTGAGATCATCCTGGGTGGGTTTCCTAGTTAGGTAAACTCTTCAAGACTACACGATCATCTCAGAAAGCAAGATTCAAATGAAAATTCTTCTGCAACCAACAAGATTGTGAATTTCTTCTGGAGTGGGCCACATAGCACAGTGGCCTCTAGAACCTAAGAATAATCCCCTGGCCACATTGTGGGGAAAAAAAATGGGATATCAGTCCTACAAAAGCAAGGAAATGAACTGTTGCCAAGAAGGGGGAGATTTAAAGTTCACGTCCAGCATCAGAGAGCTAAGTCCCAGCCAACAGCTTGATTTCAGTTTAGTAAACCTGAGGTAGTGAACCTGTAATCAGACTCCCGACCAAAAGGCCTATTACCTTAACCTGTAAACTCTGTGGCCATTTATCACACAGCAATAGAAAATCGCATAAATCCAAATTCAAATCACCAGATACCAACACATACTAAGCAGAATGGCTATAATCCACATATAGGATCCCTCATAAACTGTCAGAAATAGAATAGTCTGATCCAATTGCTTTAGAAAACAATTTGCATTTTCTTTTAAAATTAAGAGATATTTATCATAAAACTTAGTAACTTATGAGGAGGTATATATTCAAGAAAAATAAAAACATTTTTATACAAAGACTCACACATGAATATCTATAGCAGCATTAATCAAAGTAGCCAAAAGCAGAAACAATCCAAATACCCAACAACTTTTGGATTAAAAAAAGGGCTATACACTCAATGAAAACTACTCATCAAAAAAAAGAATGAACTCTACAGGATGTTATACTGTAAGAGGCCCATTGTGATGGTGACTAACAGCCACGTGGACCACTCAGCTGTCTCAGGGCCTACACTAATGTGTCACTCAGCAGTATAATGTAGCCAGGCTTGGAGATTGCCAGCCCTGGCCTGCAGATGACCTGGTCACTCCGCAGATAGAGCCAACTCAGCACAGTTGTAACTTTATTATTTTTTTTATTTTTAAAGAGAGTAGTAAAAAAAAAAGAACAATAGCAACATACCAACATCACAAACATAAACAAAACAAAGCAATATCACTAAAAATTATACAGGGTTTCAAAACAAAGTGATGGGAATTAACAGTGGCTGTTATACTACATATTATTATCTTCAACTATGTCCCTCAGATTACAGATGTAAGAATGGAGGATTGTTTAAACCATTAAAGAGAATTAAACAATAATTATTAGATAAAACATTAGCGACAACAGGGTTTCACTAGAGAAGATGGTAAGAGTTTATCAATGGCTGTTCCACTACATATTGTTATCTTTAAATCAGTTGCTCAGATTACCAGATAAAAGCATGAAAAGTTGTCAAAATATAAAAAAATTTTAAGCATTACACAGTTTTAACTTTCATGGACTGGAACACAAACCTCATCCTCACAAAGATATCTTAGGCTTCCTTTGTAAAAGGAACACTCAGCAACTGCCCAAGACCAGACACACATTATAAGAAAAGGGGAAAAAACCCCAGACTCTGAAAATGGTCTCTTGACAGAGCTCCTCTCCATGAAGCAGTCCCTGGGCCCCTGACTTTTGCTGTCCATCTTGTAAAAGTGCTACCAGAATCAGATGAATATTACAGGGTGCCCCAGACCCTACTGTGACAGTTTGGGGAAGCTGGATAACTAGGATCCCCAAAGATGACAGACACATACAACAGCTTGAATTGACCCTAAAAACATTATGCTAAGTGCAACTTGCTGAGCACAAGAGATTACACATTTTCTAGAAAAGGCAGAAGAAAGGGTAAGAGCATCACAACTGGGAACAGGGATGGATTGTGAGTGGGCAGCAGGGAATCTGTAATGACAGTCACACAACTTTAGATTTGCTAAAAGACTTCCAATGGTATACCTACAATTAGTGAATTGTAGGATATGCAAAATATACTTCAATAAAGCTCTTAAAGGTAAATGTTTTTACACTAAATTACCATTATAAAGGAGTAGAACAGTGGAATGTTTACACTGTAATAAAACAAAGTACATCTGTCATGCCTACTTTCTACTTCCAAATACCTACATGTTAGCAATGACTGACTGGGAAGTCAACTTTTCAACCTTTCCTTACCTGTAACGAACATTAAGGATTTCTCTCATAATCTACCTAGCTACAAAATTTCTCTGTCCTGCTTACGTTATCCTTCAGATTCAAAAATTTACAGTGGAAATTTTAACATATATCCTATTTAAAAGAAGAAGATAGACAATAGCTAATATCTCCTTCAAAACCTCTTTTAGTAACTCTTCTGATTTATTTCAAATGGCTTCAAATAAATTGAATCTGAAGTCATAATAGCGTCACAACAGGTCCTAATTAGAGGTAATGCTTATTTAAGTTTGACATTATATGTACAGAGGTATCGGTTTCCAAAATCCTAACAAATTTTTTCCTATTTGTGTAAATGAAAATTCTTTGACTACATCAGGAAACAACCAATTCAAAACTACACTACTGCCAAGAAACTGCTCTACAAAATTACTTATGAATCAAGTCAAAAGAAAAAAATTGCAACGGCTAAAGTCAGGGATATTTTCTATTAAAGCAACTTTGAAAGTATGCTATATATTTTCTAATCAACCACAACTGCTTAGAGGCTATAATTAACAATGAAATAAACTTGGTATATCCTAAAATACATATATTTCCTCAAGAACTCTTTTTATATTAAGTGCAAAGGATTTTCAGGGAAAATTCTCTGTATGAGTTTTGGTTTCAGTATTTAAACTTGGACAACATAAGGGTAAATCACAATACTGCTCTGAACCCGTTTCCATACTTGTAAAATGAAATCAGTAATAATAATACTTAGCTAATTCATAAAGCTTTCATGTGGACTAAGTGAAGGAATATAGGCAAAACTGTTTTATAGACTGAAGCAGTATTCAAAAATGAGCTATTTCAAAAGAGTAAAGGAGAAGTAAGATGAAAATGTTGACCACCAGTTTACTAATTCCAGGGCAAGTGCACAATTTCTTTCCTTATCAAAGCACACAGTGTTCACCGAAATCCCTCAGTTTATTCCAAGAAGCTCCATCAATTCATATGTACTATCTCATTTATATGCTTCATATTCTACTCTTAATACTTTAAATAGTGAAACCAGGTAAAAGACCAAGTTAAATGAGCACTCTCAGTGTCATGAACGCCCAGCAGTGCTCTGCTCCATCTTGAAGTGAGGCCATGGAAGTTCTGGGGATGGTATGCATTCTGTAGCTACAGGTGACACCTAAGATTTATATATTTTGCTGCTTTCTGCACTACCTGCTTACTAATTGTATGAAATAGTCTTTCCTTTTTTATTATCTTTATAGAAAATTTCCACACAGTGGAGAAAGCAACAAAATATCAGTAAATACACTGCCATAACCTTGGAAGTGGTTGCCTTGCTTGTTTCTGAGAAAGAAGCTGCATAGTTCCAGGCAGTTAGACCAAACCCAGGTTTGCTTGGCACCTGGGTCCTAGTGAAACAATTCAACTGACTTGTACACAGGCAGTATGCCATCCAGCCATATGGGTGCACACGGATGCTGCCAAGTGTCCATGTAGAAGAATCAAAAGCGTTTGTTGAGGGCAGCAGTCCCAGTATGGGACATCCAAACAGCTGTCTGCCCTGAGATTCACGCGCCTACGGTTAAGGGGACGTGACATGGCTAATCTAGGCTGGATTAATTTTAAAACATAAAAATAAGCCTCCTTGGCCCCACATGATTGGCTGGGTACATGGGTGAGCCGTCTAACATCCTGTCCTCTGTGTTGGCCTCTTTCCCCTGAAAACTCATGACGTATTTCTCTTTAATGGCTCTACAAGGTGTCTAACTACATTCCATGATACTGATCAACTATTTGAAAAGAAAAATAGTCTTCATAAGTCCCAGTAACCTACATTCTTCATCTTAATTTTTGAGAAATATAGCCATATTTATCTCTGTAAAGATAAGTATCATTATGGTGAGATGCTGGTAAACTTATTTTAGTCCAGAGCTCAAATCAAGCAAGTGAGCCACAATAAGAAATTTTGTGAGAGAAAGGAAGAAAATCAATGGGAAATTTTACAGCCATCACGATTTTATTTGTGTTTAAATTTAGGATATTCAGAAGCTCATATTACTTAAGAATTGAGGGCTTGATACCAGAAAGTTTAATGTAGAGTCATCAAGTATATTTATATATGCAGTCTATAAAATACAGCCTAAGGAGAAGTTACTACTTGGGGTCCCTCTCAGGTCTGTGAAAGAATCCCTAAAAAGGACACTTCTATTGAAGGCACTGTTGTTACAGAGCAGAGAAGTAGGCATAAGTCTCACATTCTAAGTCTCACACACACATCCATGGACAAGAGGCTCATTGTAGTGTCTGCCTAAAGTAAGGATATTTCTCTCATCTAAAATGCAGATGAAATCAAGAAAACTGTGAAAAGTCTCGTGGAAGAGTCAACAGAAACACCATGATATTCAACTATTTTATTCACAGAGGAGCCTTTTTGTCCTCTATCAGATTTTGTTTACATGTAGTTGATATGTAATTCCAAGAAGCCTAGGTGTTTGAGCTGAAAGCGTACCTGAGGTAGCAAATTAAAAAGGAGTCCTAGAAATACTAACAGCAATGAGGAATAATAGCTGACAGTAAGGGAAGAATAGAATATAGGGGAGAGAAACAACAGGAAAAAGGCCCTCAAAATGCACTTAATCTCAGCCAATTTGGTTCGTAGTCAAAGCAGATCTCATAGTCCAATGGTCCCCGAGGACATCACACCATATTATTTCATGGTAATGAAATGCATACATAATGATGCTGCTAAGTCCTGAAGAAAAGGCCCAGTTATCTTCCATACAAAAAAATCTTCCTAAAATGATTTAAATAAAGAAGAAAAAGTTGATGATTAAAGTACAGACTCCTTTTCATCCAAAATAATTTCCTTTAAGTTCCAGATAGCTGAAGTTTCCTTCTACACTCACTATATTCATATGTATAAATTATGAACAACTTTAGAGCCTTAAAAATGCCTGGATACTGATGAGATCTTACCCTGATAAGATGATTCCTGATTTACAAGCTTGAATTTCAAGAGTTACGAGGCAGCATATAAAACGTTATTATAAATTGCAACTCACTGCTACCCTTACTACTATACCAGTTTGAGGAATGTTTTATTTCCTTCCTACTAAATCAACTAAAAGTAAATAGCTTAAATTTGGCAACTTTTGTTTTCTCTTCCCCACCTCAACCTTTAAAATGCATGCTTTCATTAGAATGCTTTCCTCCTGCACACGGCAAATAATTAATTATTCTTCATAAATAAGTAAAATGTCTCTTTACCGCTAGGTCATTGCTCAACAGAAATTATAAATTGCAAGCTTCTCTCTTTGTAGTCACAAACAAATAAATCCAGGAAAAATAGACTCTTTGAATAACCTTTTCCATAAAATTCTACTCCTCGACCCTCCAAAGTGAATGTTAAGTGACTATCAGTGTATTTGTCTTCCTGAGAGAAGGCCTTCAGAATATGAGATGTCTAATAACTATCAAAATGCATCTATGAAGACAGAGCACTAGTTTTTTAGTCATATAGTTTCAAATGTTTAGTATAGAGAGCCATCCTTCCAAATAATTAACTCACACATTGAAGGAATTATAAATCTAAGCAGGGCATAGTGAACTATGGATCATTAATAGAGCCACCATGGGGTGTATATTACATGCCTGTTAGTATCTCTTTTAATCCTCACAATGGCTCTGTAAGAGTGACTTGCCCAAGATCACACAGGAAACATATTACAATGAGTCAGGAGATCATTAATTTAGAGAACACAAATGTTACTAAGAATCAACAAAGGGAGCTGTATGCTTTGTATTTATTCAAGAAAAACAGTTATATCCCTTTACATGCACCAAAGAATTTATAAGGAATGATAAAAGGCTGCTCATTGCCACAGAATAATGTAGCATTATGTTCCAAGCATCATTCTCAGTGATACAACACACACACACACACACACACACACACACACACACACACACAGTCAAACAAAGAGCAATACAATTAATGCCAAAAGACAGAGAAAAAATTTCATACCTGCCTGGAAATTAAATGTGTTGCTAAGAATCCCTTGAGTTACATATAAAATTAGAAAAGATATTTCAAAATATTTTGAGTGGAATAATATTGAAAACACTCTGTGGTAAAAGCTGTGGGACACTGCTAAAGAAGTACTTAGATGGAAATGTGTGCCTTTAAGTACACAGTTCAGGAAACCCAAAAGTTTAAAACAAAGGAGGAAGAATTCAATAGTTTAAGAAAATTAGAAACAATAAATACAAAGCAACAAAGAAGAAAATAAAAGTGAGAGTATAGTCAATGAAATAGAGAGGAATAAGATGAAAGATTAATACATGAAACTGTATATTTAAAGAATGTCATGAACAAACAGCAAAACTGTTCACCACATGTATAAGCACTGTGTCATGTCCCTAGTGTAAACACCCAAAAGAATAAAATCTGAAAGGTACAATAGATATTGTAAAAGGAAAAGAAACTGCTCAAAAGGAAAGAACAACTGGGATAAGGGAAAAAGAGGAAAGAAAGAAGGAAGGAAGGGAAAAATATATATACACAAGATAGTTAAGATAATTGTACTATTAATTTCTATTGGTTTATTGAAAGGAACAGTTAATGTTTAATTGTTTGATCAGTCTCATATGCCTATATCTTGTTATCTGAGTAATCACTTTGAAGATAACAATATGTAATACAACAACCATTGTTAATTTCCTATCACCTTGTTTTGAAATTCTGTAAGATTTTTATTGTTTTTGTGTTGATTTGTTTATGTCTTTGTTTTTATTATTTTCTTTTGTTCTTTTCTCTTTAAAATTAAAGAAAAAAAATTCATCTTTATTTCCTCTAGTGGTTAAACGACATATAGACCATTTGGAAAACACAAAATAACCGAGAAGGAATTAAAAAGTTATTTTAATCCTGGAGATGGTTTTGGTGTGTAGTTTTAGGCCTATAACCAAAATAAGGGGCAGAAAAAATTAAGCGTGAGTGAATTCATGATTCTGCTAATAAAATACTATGTGGTATCTCTTTGAACTGTGCAGATTAATTATTTTGCTTTTAGTTCTTACTTTTTCTCTTCCTGTCCAGCCAAACTCAGCAACTGGTCTCAAGTGACCCTCCCACCTCAACCTCCGTAGCAGCTGGAACCAGAGGGATGTGCCACCCTGCACAGTTAGCTTTTCCCATGCGATTTAGCGCTTCTGCTTCCGTTACTTTGTTGGTTCTTCTGCACGTGTTTCCGTCCTCATCTCTACCTGTTGAAACTTCACCTCTGTCTATGAAGAAACTTTCAGCTACTTCCTAGTTAGAAATAACATCTCTGATTTTGGAATCCAGCCAGAATGCTTCTGCCTCAGTTGTGACATTTAGATCACTGTAATGTAATCTGTCTTTCTTCACATGATTATGTTCTAACATATGCATTCACTGTTTGAATATCTGTCATATTCCATAGGGTCAGAGCTCATCATGTGTATCTCTGTCTGCTCTATAGAATCTACCCGGGCATCAGCTAGGAGTTTAGGTAACATAACCTCTGAGGCTCAGTACCTTACGGTGCATATATTTTAGGAGCTAAAAATAGTTTCTGGTGTTATTCCACCATTAACTGAGATTATTTACATATAACTCTTAGCACTGCCCCTAAGCACTCAATATGATCAAAACTCAATTAATGATGAACAAAATAGGAGCTTTTCAAATAATGTGGTGATTCAATAAGGAAAACTTGGCCATTAGAAATAGCAAAACTGGCTAATATATGGCAATTTGCAACAATATTTATGCTATCAATTTTTAAATATATCATCAATTTACTATCAGCTGTCTTGGTAGGAAAAAAAGGAAAAACTATTGGACTAAATGTATACATCAGTTACAAGACACGTTTTCAATTTCAAAGACATTTTAAATTAAAGAGTAATGTTCATACAAATTCTTCTATCCTGCCACACAGCAGTCCCTTGTGCACACATGTCCTCAGCCTAGGGCTAAAACAGTGGCCACCACAATGTTACAGTCCACCTGCTATCTTCACACGCCATCTCCCGATATAGCCGTAGCACACTGCAACCTGGGGTATGCACTCAGCACTGCAATGAATGAGAACTCCACCCAGCGGGAAAAGAGAACGTGCTTCCTACTGGACATGGAGAATTCTTCCTCTTCCTTTTCTTTTATGGTTCTACAGCTTTTCATGGCTTAGACCCCTCTTCTCAAATTATACTGTTACTGTATTAATACTTGACAGCTTCAGTTTTTACATGCTGCTTTATCATTGCAAACCACTTGGATGTGGAATAAGTCAATTTATTTTTATATACATGCACTCAACAAACTTTTGGGACTTAAAAAAGGTAGGAGAAAGATCCCTATTTCTCAGACAAGGAGATGAAGACCCAGAAATTTCCTGAGTCGCCAAAGTTTATAGAACTAAGGTGCAAAAGCCTCCAAATGTTCTGACCACATATAAATGTTTTTGCTTTAAAGATCAGGTGCACCTCATGCTACCTCGTGTTCTCTTTATTATCATCCACATTTGCTGATTCCTTCACTGACGTCTAAATATTAAGTGTTGGCATTTTATATCTGTTTTCCCGAATAGTCACCACCAATCAGGATTTGGATATAACCTCTACTTGGATGAGTCCTGTTCTCCATACTGTATTACAGTCCCTCCTCTATCACTGCACTGGAAATTTTCATTCATATATTCTCTCTAGTAAAATTTACTCATAGGGGGAAAACAACAAATTCTAAAGTAAAGAGCCTTTATTTTCTAACCACAATAAAAGTAAAACAAGGTTTTCATCTATTCTTGAATATTCTAATTTTCCAAGGAAATTCTTCTGCTTTGATCAACCACTTAAATGGACACTAATATAACTACACTTGGGAAGCGAGAGTCTATAATAAAAAGCAACTCTGAAATCTTTGTAAAATATAACTTTTGCCATTAAATTGGCTTGTCAAGCCCTTGAAACTGACTTGGCGCTCAGTCCTCACTGATACACTTCCCATATAGTGCTCCATGATCAAAGGTGGTAGTCAAAATATTTCACCACAGGTGCTGCTTGTCTGGGTACAGACGTCCACAGTGTGCCAGGTAAACACTTCCCTATCACATTAATATAAGTCAATACAGCCTCAAAAGATCAAGCTTCAAAAACAAATGATGATAGGAAAGAAATATAACTTATATGGCTTTGCAAACCTTAGAAATGTGACATATTTTGACGTTTTAAAGGAATTCTGTATCAGAAATCTACATTGCTTCATACTATCGTTCCAAATAGGATGACAGCACACACACACACACACACACACACACACACACACACACACACAAACACACGTTCAGGAGTACTCCAAACCTCCCCCAAAGCATCAAGGACAGACACTCAAAAACACACATTCCCTACGCTATAATACTTACAATTAATACTGCTTAGCAGTAGTCAACATTTTGTTGCAACTATAATTAAATAACTACCAAAAGTAAGGAAACAGAAATCTCTATTATTTCATTAAGCTCTCTACCTCTATGAAATCTTATAGCATAAAGCAAATTTTTAATGACAATACAATCCCTGTAGATAATCAGAAGATTTTCACAGTAATAAAATACGTTAGCTTGCAAAACATCCTGTGTTTGGTTCATCATATGATACTACTTAGGGTCTATAATCCTGAAAGGGCAATCCGATAATCACACTAGAAGCAATTTTGTACCATACAAGTGCTGAAAAGTCAATTTAACTTTCCAGCTTTATAAGACTTCGTTATTGCTATTGTTAATTATTTCTCATTTAATGGGAAATTGGCAACAAGGTCCCCGACTGTCATTTTAAATCTGCAGTAATATCATGTGAAGCTTTTCGTCCTTATTCCCAAGTCCTGGATTATCAGAGTTAAATGGCAGATCCGGCGTTACAAAAGCTCAGGGGCAGGCACTGTTACACAAATTGCCAATTCAATTAACAGTGTGCAAATGCTCCACTGGCAGACTGCAGGCAGGACAGCCATTTTGGCAAGTGTCATTCCTAATTTATCAAACTGTCAAACCTTCCACTCAGGTGCCTGCGGTCACTGTCTGCTTCTTAATGCTACATTGTAAAAGCTGCAGGAACCATTCTTGTAGCTTGACAAGGCACAATACTCAAAACTGATTTTAAAATCAAATGTACAGTTGTCTTAATTATTCTCAGTATAAATGATGTTTTAATTACAAACAGGGTGGGAATATGAAATCAGGAATGGATACGGGGTTTACACAGGAAGAGGAGAACTTGCTACCTTCCTGTCTTGAGAAGTAGAAGAGGTGGGATAACTTATACCAGAGTGGTTCACTAAGCCTTAGGATTCTTTAATTTTACTGAGTAACTTCACAAGCCTTTGGTCCTCCAAATTTATATAAAATTAATTTTTAGGGTGATAACCTTTTCTTCCAATAGCTATTCCTCTGCTTTCAGAGTAATCAGGAGGAATTCAATAGTGATTCTTGTGTTCTACAATTCTCCACACAATTCCTTCACCCACTAATAGTTAATACCCTGATACTTTTTTCTTTTACATAATTTCCTATATACTGATGCCCATTAAAATCTGTAAGGATCAACAAATTGTTATCATCTTCAATGCTTTCATTAGTTCAAAATGTATGAACTGAACAAGGCAGTGTGCTGAGCGCCAGAGAGATTAGGGGGTAAACATTAGTTTGGGACTTTTCTGGGTATTTCAGCCAAATTTTCTTTCTGCTATTCATGTGATTTGCTTAATATCTGACAAGCAATCATTTTTCCTGTTGTCTAGAAGATACCACGCATAGGGCAAAGGGATTCTTTTCACTATGAGGTGTTTCTTCTTTCCAGTTACTGAACGCTGGAAAGGAAAAGAAGAACAAGGGGTGGGGGCGGGCCAAGGAAATGAATCAGACAGTAGCTCATCCTCTCTCTAAAAGGCCAGCTCCAGGTGGGGCCAGACTGTGAAGACTCTCAGACAGCCTGACGCATTATAAAAGCATGGCATCAACAATTATTATGACCCTTAAATGCCAACTGCTGTTCAAAGCTGGGCAGACTTACATGGGTAAGACCTGGTCCTGTCTCTGCACAGCTAATTCTCAGTACAGAGAAGTGATGGCAATGCCTAGAGAGGAGGGAGTGCTATAGTTTGTAGGCAGAACCTCTAATTCAAAGGTAAGTCAGAGGCAGGTGCAGTGGCACACACCTGTAATTGCACCTACTTGGGAGGCTGACAGAGGAGGATCATAAGTTCATGGCCAGCCGGGCAACCTAGTGAGACCTGGTCTGAAATTAAACAACAAAAATAAAAAGGGGTGGGGATATAGCTTAGCACTCTCTGGGTTCAATGTTCAATACCACTAAAACCTTTTAAAAAGTAAATCAGAAAAATCTTCCATGTTTTATCAAGAAGGTATAGTGCACAGATAAGCAGAATCTCCACACTCAGAATAGAATACCAGCTGAAGGGCAGTCTGAACTTTCACCAGTATCAAATCATCTGCTTGGACCTACTCAGCCTTGTGTTTTCAGATTCACTTATCATAGTTTTTCTTATCAAGTGTTAAGAACTCATAGAACTTTTAGTTATAGATGAGATAAAAATAGAAGAAGCACAAGACTATTGGAATAGAACTTACAAATGGAAGTTTAGCAAAAGAACAAGCATGAGGGAACCTCAATGAAAAGCAGCTTTCTTTACATTTTGGCTTAAAATAACACTTATTGTATACACATGCTTATTTATGTGTATGGAACCAATACACATATATTCATTTTATACACACACAGAGCACATACACACAGTTATACAATTAACAAGAACATAATTGCTCCAGGATGCAAAAGGCAGACCTGAATACCAGTCTTATAATTTGGCAGCCAGTTTGTCGATTAAAAAATAAAGCCAGCCATTCCATTACCATGAGAGCAGCAAGCAGGGCAGATGCACTTAATCAGAGGGGAACGACAGAGGCAATAGGAGTCAGAGCATTTCACAGCATCAAACCCCACTGGCGCTGCAGGTCACTGAAAGACATCTTGATTTTATCACTGCCAGTAATTTCCATCAGTCTTAGTACAATTTAATCAATAAACCTTTAGCTCAGAGTTTACCATGTTCATGGCACTCTGCTAGGGAGCCACTAGCAGGGCAGAAAGGTCCTTGGGCTCAGAAGGCTTATATTTTCTACTGCTCTGCAAAGCAACCCCATCCCTGGCAAGGCCAGATGCCTTACTCTCTCCCCAACCCTCACTGGTGCATTCCTCCCTCTTTTAGGTTTGGCAGCTACCTATGGAAGGCCTGCTATCTAAATCCTTCCAGTTCCTCAAAGCTACTCATATAATTGTTTGTGTGAAAAGCTGAAATGTTGTTATTTGCTTGGGTCTTAATGGCACTTCAGTTCTTCGACAGTATTATCATACACTGCTTTGTGCATTACATATACACAAAACAAATAACAAAACAGTAGCAATGATTAGTAATAGGAACTTATATACTGAGCATCTGCTATGTGCTCAGCTCTCTTTTAAGAGCTTTACATGAATGAGGCTACCACCACACATACAAGGGTTTGGGCAACCCTGTACTTTCTTTTATAGTTATGGAAACAAGGCTAAAATTTGCCAAATCATTTGTTCACCCAGCCAAGAAGTGACAAAGCCAAGAGTTAGACTCAGGCAATCCTACTCTTGCTGCTTTATTACTATACCTAGGAGCATGAACTATATTAATCTTTGAATTTCCTCATGCAAAGCAGAAGGACCATATTGTTTCCTACTATTCATAATCAGACTAGAGAATAAGAATTGAGGTATGCACTACTCAGGTTATTTTAGAAGTTACTGAATTGAGTCTTTCAATTTGGGGGGGGCTGTTTTTTTTTAATTCTTTATAAGTTCTAAATAGAAGACTTTTGTCCAAGGGACAGTCAGCTAAAATTTTTTCCCAGTTTGTGGGTTTTTGTTTTACTCTGATGGTGATTTGTTTAGATGTGCAGAAACTTTTCAGTAGGGTGAGATCCCGGTTGTTGATTCTTTGAAGTATTTCATGGGAAGTTTGGTTTTTCTTCATGAACTCTCTGCCTACCTCTATGTCTTCAAGATTTTTACCTACTTTCTCTTCCAATAGATGTAGTGTTTCTGTTTTATTTTTTTTATTTTAAAAAAAAATAAAAGTATAAAAACCTATTAACAAACAGACACCAATTAGCATAAAAAATAGTACAATCACAACTGATCTATAGACAAGGTGACATGGTCTCAACAGTGGTTATTGCTTTATCCATTGATATCTTCGAAGTGTAAATATATGAACCCATATACAGACATGCAAAATTGGTCAGACCATTAATCCTGTTTTAATATTGAGATCTGTGATCCATTTTGACTTGAGTTTGGTGCGTAGTGATAGACTTGGGTCTATTTTCAGCCTTTGGCAGGTGGCAAGCCAATTTTTCCAGCACCATTTATTAAAGAGGCTATCGTTCTTCCAGTGAGTTTGTTTGGCCCCTTTGTCAAAGATTAGGTGGCTGAGTGTGTTGGTGGTTGTGGCTGTTTCTTCCGGTCTGTTTCATTGACCCTCTTGGCAATTTTCTAGCCAGTAACATGTTGATTTCATTATAGTAGCTTTGTGGTATAATTTCAGGTCAGGGATTGTGATTCTGCCGGACTTGTCTTTGTTGCCCAAGATTGCCTTTGCTACTCTGGGTCTCTTCTGGTTCCAGATGAATTTAAGGAATGTTTTCTCTAGATCTGTGAGGTATGCTAATGGTATTTTAATGGGAGTTGCATTGAATCTGTACAACTATTTTGGTAGTACGGCCATTTTCACAATATTGGTTCTTCCTATCCATAAGCAAGAAGTATTTTTCCATTTACCGAAGTCCTCTTCGATCTCTGAGATGAATACACACTTCTCAGAAAAAAGAAATATAAATGGCAAATAAATACACGAGAAAATGTTCAACATTATTAGTCATCTGAGAAATACAAATTAAAACAACATTGAGATTTCACCTCACCCCAGTAAGAATGGGCCAGCATTAAGAAAGCAAACAATAACAAATGCTGATGAGGCTGTAGAGAAATAGGAATGCTTCCCCACAGCTGGTGGGAATGCAGACTGGTGAAACCACTGTGGAAAACAGTTTGGAGATTCCTTGGCAAATTAGGTCTAGAGGTCCCATTCAACCCAGCTATTCCACTTTTCTGTATTTTCCTAGAAGACCTGAAAACATCATATAACAATGGTATATGTGCACCCATGTTTATAGCAGCACAATTTGTATTTGCTAAATTGTGGAAGCAACCCAAATATGCATCCACTGAGGAATGGATAAAAAAAATTGTGGTATTCTTACATAATGGAATATTACTCAGCTATAAAGAAAGAGAAACTCAAGGCTTTTATAGGTAAATGGTCACAACTAGAGACCATAATCACAAGTGGAATAAATCAGACCTGCATGTGTAAGCAACATATTATCTCACTACTGTAAGAACCTGAAAGAGTGAATAAAAATTAGAGGGTAAGATAGACATTGTGAAATGAAAGGAAACTGCTCAAAAGTAAAGAGCAACTGGGATGAAGGAAAAGAGAAAAGAAAGAAGGGGAAATTATATATATATATGTACATACAGGATAGCTAATATAGTTGTACTACTGACTTCTGTTGCTTTACTGAAAGGAATAGTTAATGACTCAGTATTTGATCAATCTTGCATGTCTATATTTATTTTCCCGAGAAACCACTTTGAATATATCAACATGTAATACAACAACCATTGTTAATTTCCTACCACTTTGTCTGTAATTCAGTACTGCTTGTATTGTTCTTATGCTATTTTGTAAATGGATGTCTATCTGTTCATGTTTTCCTTCTTTTATTTTTAAAATAAATTTTTAAAAAAGAAAGAAGACGTTACTGAAAAAGCCAAACAGATAACCCAGACACTGTATTTCCCATTCTCAACCAGGCCATAATGCCTCTTGGGAATGAACTGTATCCCCCTTGGAATCCCATCCTGTACTGGTCAACTCTAGAGTATCCATAAATCTGCACCATCTTGCCTGGAAGTTATTTTGAACTAATTAAGCAGAACAGGCCCTAATCATTGGGTGATATGCTTTGCTATCTGTTATTTACTTGTATTCCCCCCATGAAGCCCAATGTCTGCTAGGAAGTCTTTTATACTAAAATTTAATTACCTCTCCCACCCTAGGGGAGGTATGCAAAATCCTGATAACAAAATAAGTAAAGGAAGGTTAAGGAAACTTGTCTCAGTGAGGTGCTTTGCCTCTCTCTAAAAACACAAGGTTTTCCTCAGCTTGCAGGACAAGGAAAGCACCCAGAACAGAGGCACTGTTTGGAGGGGTAGGGCTGTTGTAGCCCTACTTTGTTCAATTTTTCAGACTGGTCTGTTTGTCCTGTCCGAAGTTCATCCCTCTCACTACCTGGCTCATCAAGCAATTAACAAAATGAGAGTCAGTCAACAAGTACATGCCCTCTCCCAAGAAGAAATGCGATTCCATCTGCTTCTTAAGTGCATTTAACATGTACATTTTGCACCTTTTTCTGCCATGTCAGATGTTGTGGTCACACAGGTACAAAGTCCATGGCTCCTGTTCTCACCCAGGGTACTTTCCTTCTGGGGAGTGAAAGCCCAGCCTGTGTCCACATTTCTCTTTCTGCCTCCAGTGGCATGGTGAATGCGGCATGATGACCGTGGACATGTACATTAGGAAAACAGAAGTGACCACTCAACCAGTCTCCACTTCTGTTAGCTCCAATTCCTTCTTACCTAGCAATCTTCCAAGAACAATCCTGATCCTTCTCCCAGTCGAAAACCTGTTTTCTCACCGATTATTGGATAGAAATGTGCCCTCTCCAGGCTGTCCTCCCTGGCCAAGCTTTCTGGCCTACCTGCTTTGTCTTCCTTTAGAGGTAGCACGCTGCAGCCACCTTGGACAACTCTCTCAATCAGTCATATTTTCATTTTGATTTGTTTGGTCAGAAAAAACATTTATTGAGTACCTACCATGTGTCATGCACTGCTAAGAGTGAAAAATAAAACACATTCACAAAGAGCTCATAATTTATCTGAAGAGGCAGATATGCAAATGACTGCCAAAGAGTCCCTGTGACAAGTGCTGGGGGAGTGCTCAATCTTTACATTTGGAGCTGGGTAATTCTTTGTTGTGAGAGGTACTGTCTTGTGTATTAAGTAAAGCGTGTGGGGGGAGCAAACTTGAGATCAAATTCTTCCTCCCTGTATTCTTTTTAAATACCATAGAGCCTCAGCTATCTCACCTATAAGAAAAGATAATATTTCCATTCTGGAGTCCCTTTTGCTAAGGATGCACATAGCTCTGTACCCCATATGAGTACTTAATACCTGCCACTTTCCTTTTCTTCTTTGATAAGCTGGACCCTGTGTTAAGTATGGTGGTGTATTAAAGATAGCCATGAATTTTAGCCGCTTCTCTCAGAGAATGAAATCTATTTCACCCTCTCCTGAGTCCATGCGAGGCTTACACCTCACCCTGAACAGCAGAAGGGGCGCAGGTAGTGCTGCACAAGTTCTTGCTCTCTCTTTGGGTTGCCAAGTAACTTCTGCTTTTGCTCTCGTGCAGATCTGTTGCCATGTAATTCTAATTACCCTGAGTCCCCCACTTTGAAGAAGCCCCAATTATCCACATGCAGAAAAATCTACACACTCAGCTGATGACAGCAGACTCGAAGCCAGGCAGTGCTGCCACACAAACTCACACAGGGCTTCACCAGCTGGAACCACTGGTGATTCCATAAAGCCTAGTCAAATGTGAGGTGGTATGCTTTACATACAACAGAATTTTAGAGAAAACTTTAGAAGCTACCTAATACGTCTTCCTCTTCCACTTGTTTCTCAGCCCTTGCTTGAACAACAGCTCAGCTCAATCCCTTCCAGCTCCAAGAGGGCACCATACACTTCCTTTGTGCCAATACATGCACAGGAGAGCCTTCAATATTTTCTACTGACAGCTCACGATCAGTTTTGTCTCTCCTCAGGACACTTAACAGCCCAGATAAGAAACAATACACAGCAAGGCTTGTCTGCTGGAAAATGTACAGAATTTATTATTCAACACTGATGAGTATAGTTAGTCAACTTAGTACATATCCCCATGTCCATCCCCAGAGAAAAATATCTCAAGAGATATCATAGCTCTAGGGAATTCTGCAGGTCCAGAACCTTCCTGAGTGTATAGGGTGCTGTAGTAGCATTCTAGCCCTCATGTGCTCTCATCAAAGAACTTGGTACATAAGCCTATGCACAATAAAAATTACTGACTTCATTCTTATAAAACCTGTTATGCAAACTTTGAACTGCTGAGCTAAGATTTGCAGCACAATTCTGCAATTAAGGTAACTGATATCTATTAACAGAAACGCTCAGTTAGCTCCACTTCTTCCAAGATGATTCTAGGAATCATTAATTTTACTTAAAAGACAAACTAGAGAAAAATTTAAGCTTTACTGTATAAAAAGACCATTTCTCACATGAATGTGTTCTTTAAAACTTGAAAAAAAAGTCACAACTATAACTTTTTTAAGACACCGTGGCTCTACAAACATCGAGTCTATAAATGAACAAACAAAGAAATGTCACAAATGGGATCTTTAGTCAGTTCTGGCCTCAAAACTGCTCCCTGTTACAGTTTGGAAGCTGAAGGCTAATATATCTTAATCATACCTTTCACTTCCAGAATTTTCAATAAGATTCAAAATGTAATCCCACTGGTCTCCTTTTACACTCACTCAGTTCTGAATCTTCCCTCCTTACTCTACCACCCTACCACTATGGGTTTTTCCTCTGGTGAATCTTCTAAGATCTAATTGACTCCACATGAACTCCCCCTGCCCTCCTCACAGAGTATGTACACTGTAGCTTTGAACTAAACTGACTGTCTCAAGCCCTGCCTACCTTTGGGGCTCTGGTTTTCTTTCTCCTAAATGGTGACAACTACCTCTCATGCACCTACCATCCTGATGGAACAGGGGCACACACAGGTGTACACATTCATCTGGGAGTAAGAGGCGCTTAGCTTCCCAGCACTGCCAGACCCTAACTCTCCCAATCCCTCACACAAAATCACTCACTTGATGTATGCATGCATGGTTATATTATTCTTTTACTTCCTCACCACCTAACATTGCAGGCAACTGTGAATGACTGTTCTCAACTTTGGTACTCAGGTAATGCAGCCAAGAATCTGCCCATTGCTCAAAACCCCAGGGAAAAATGTATCTATGAAGAAAATTACAATTACTAAGTATTTGTTCTCACATATTTCCATGTTGTATACTTTCTGATCCCCATAAATTCCAGACAGGTTTTTGGTGATTGTTTTCCTAAGTGAATCCATTTTGCCCTTTCATACTTTTCCTTTTTCTTATCTCTCTGCTACTGATTCAGTGACTTCTGCAAGATGTTACCTCCCTGCCCTTTCTAACCCTTCCTCTTCTCCGTCTCCCCTTAGGGTTCATATTGTCTCTAATGGTGTCATCCTGTTACCTGGAGCAATGAACTTGTTGTTCAGCTCTTTCATTCAATGGTATTTTCTACCAGCAAATCATAAACCTCAGAAAAACATGAATTGTGGCTTCTGTGTTTTCATTAGTCTTTAAAAATATTTGCTGACAATAGAAACCACATGATTCAAATTAATGCACAGAGATACTACTTTTTGCTCTTTTATGTTGACAGCCTTTCTTTCACCAAAAAATAAGGGTCAAGGGTGTGACCAAATCCAAGTTTTGATGAAGATTAGACTGAATCCAGAATGTTTCCTTGTTACTCAAGTTGTGTTATCTCTAGAGGTCCAGGTGTTTCTGTAATTCATTCAATATATTTTTAACAACCTGGAGAGATGTATCATTCTTTTCATGGGTGGATGATAGCCTACATTTAGACAATATTCTATCATTCAATTAGAGTGTTTTTCAAATATTCAGAGGTCAGTAAGAAAGAAATTTTAAATAATGTCAATGAACAGAAAGTTTATTAATCCTTAGTATGTATCTAGTATTTCATATTATTACTTCTAATTCTTATCCCAATTTTGTAAATACCTGCTACTGTAACCATTTCAAGAGATGCCAACTGAAAGTCAAAGAGTTTAGGTAAGTTGTTTAAAATCACACATCTGTCATCTAGGTATATAGTTCCTAGAACATCTAATATTTTAACTCTTCTGTGTGATTAAAAAACCTTATTTCCATATTCCCAAATGAAATTAATTGATAGTAAATACATGTTATAAACCAGTTATTTTATAACAAGCATTTATAAAAAATAAAGATAGTTTGTATCAAATCATCATTGCACTTATATTTCATATTTGGACCTATTCTTTGGATTTATCTAAAATTTTACCCATCATCATGTAATAATCTATAGCTAGATATGTATTTACAAAGTGGTACAGTAGGTTCAGTCAAGTAAACCATACATAATATTCTGAAACCCAAGGGAAATTTTTTAAAAACCAGGAAACAGTCAAATACATAAATCAACAACAAGAAAAATGCTGTACCTCAGGCTATATATATTGGAAACTTTGCTTCTGCAGACTTTGAATAGAGTTCAACAAATTATGGGTAATGTTTGAAAGGTAAGAGAGAAACAATGCTAAGAAACACCCAACAATGAACCTAAAGGGATATCTAAATAAAAATATATCACAACTACCGCTATTCCTATTTTCCAGATCTAAAAGTGGGCATGATTTTCTGGCATGGTGGCTAGAGTAACCAATTATTCCTTGAGGGATAATCCCTAAAGTTTGACATGATGTGGTGAATCAAGTTCAAAGTTCTGAGAAAATAATTACCAAAATAATATTAAGTAACTGCAACTTAGATTTAAATAACCCTTAAGGTCACAGGTACTGATAGCATATACATCGAAGTTGTGTGTGTGTGTGTGTGTGTGTGTGTGTGTTTACTAATAACACTGTCATCATTTTAAATTCACAGGACCTTAAAGGAAAGAGTGCCTACAGCAAGGATGTTTGTATTTCAGTAACTAGCCCTGCATGGATAAGGTGTGGGACAGACGTTTCATTTCCAAATTTCACCTTTGGGAATTGTGCTATGGAGAGGTTCCCTGGTAGTTGGTCTCTAAATACGTATTCTGACTGGTTTTCCTCTTACAGGATCGCTTTAGATGGCACTGTGATTCAATAAACGACTGAGATATAGCATTAACTCTCAGTGTGTTAGAACTTGAATAACCGTTCATATTACAATCAGGGTATTCAAATGATAGATTGTTTCTGAATCAGACTTGATCTAGTCAAGAATATTTTTATCTGATGAGAATGACTATTTTGACTTTGAGATATAAAGCCCATAGAGATACTAATTCAAATACATTTAATCTGATCTCCATGCATTCCAACACTTCACTGCTACATCCTAGCTATTTTTTATAGGGAAAAACTTATTGTACTGCCAAGTCACCCCCTGCCACCTTGAATGACAAGAGCATTTATGCATTTTCATGAGCTCATTTTAGGACAGGAAAAGCATGTTCTACAATTCTCAATAAACACCTTAAAATGCTAAAATATTGTAAGGATGCTTTATTTAATCAAGCCACCAAAATCCTACCTATATAATGAATGGTAAGTGATAGGAAATCACAACCTCAAGTGGCTCCCCCTGAAACCCCAAAGGCTGTGTGCTCGGTTTTTGTCTTTTACACATACACAGACACATATATTTATGCACGTGTATGTATGGTTCTTGTTTTCCATTTTGATTTTGCTCAATCATTCTCACAGCATAGGAGAAAAATGCTAAGTATCCTACATGTATTGAGCACAGAGTTTCACTTCAAAGGCTGGAAGAATCAATAACCACAAGGATAAGGAAAATATACTTGTCAACCTTTTCCATAATGCAGACTGTGTATCCAAAGTAATACTGAGACATGGTCAGGGGATTATAAACTACAAAGAATCTTTCAATGGTTATGAACTTTAAACAGTAAAAATGCCTAACTCAATGTTTCAATTGTTAAACTAATTAGAGCATAGTAATTTAGAAAAAGTAAAATATATTAATTACTCCTGTTGTTACAAGAGCCCACAGGTGTGATTATCTAGCTGAACATTTCACACAATCCACGTACAACAAAATTGTGATATGTATCAGCCAAGCTGTAAGGACGCGAGAAAGAAAACCGTAAGTCTCAAGCATGAATCCTGGAGAACATCTAGAATCCATTGGTGGGAGTCTAGAGATGACTAAGAAAAAGGATTAACATTAGCATATAAAACACATAATTGGGAAATAAAAATAACAGTAATAACAGAATTGACAATACATAGTGATTATAACAAACTTCTTAACAGAGTATCGATCTAAAAAGAACCTTTCATTGATGTGTTCACAGTTCAAAAATCTCCCTTAATGATATTCATGATAAAATGTGACAACTGTATTTCAACACAGCATATGCATTAGGGTTATTCTAAGGGAGCCTCCTCTTCTGAATCATTCAAAAATGAAATCTTCGGAACATCACTTTCCTTATGACATAGTCCAATTGAATCATTGAAGGTTCTCTACAACATATCATATCCACTGCCCCTTCATGTCTTGGCATGTGTCTCCTCATTTTATTCTGCCCCTCATGCATCTGTACTCATCCTTCAAGATCCAAGCCCAACGTTACCTCGGAGGTACACGGTTAATACTTACGAACAGAAGGTAATTACTGTTTCCTCCACTAGATTGGATTTGGGGAAAGGAGGTATTGATTTTCATTTTTTCAAATGTCCAAATGGGGTATGATTCATACTAAATACTCAGTCAAAAGTGGGTAGATGGAATGGATGCATGCATGCAGGAATAAAGAGATCCTCACATTTCAATTCATATTCTGATTATTTAATTTTAATGTTATAAGAGAATTCGTTGTTAAATTACTGGCAGTTGTGTGAATCCAGAAGCTGTATATTTGCTAGTATTAAAAAAATCCCTCTCATCATGGCATCAATGATTCTGCTCAGAAATTATAGATGACAGAGTTTCAGCTTTGTACCTAATGTGGGTTTAGTACTGGTGTTGTATAAGCAGAAAATAATACTATGACCACTAATATACCAGATCAGACTTATACATAAATGTGCTTCATGATGAATAAGGCTCTTGGTTAAATAAGCACCAGGGCAATATACAGATTGAAATATGAGTGCTTACTGCACAACTCACAGTTTTCAATATGTACATAGTCTGTATTTGGATTTCTGATTTTTCTCTTTTCCCATTATCATTGCAAAATACTCAGACTATCCTGCAAAGGACAGCTGAGATAAGATAATGTTAAAAACTCAGAATAACCCCTAGTGCCATAAGAGAACTCAAAAAAATATTCTGAGGCATTCTTTATAGTTCATCAATTAAAATCCCTCTTCAAGGAAGGAAAGTAGGTGTGACCTGAAGATCCTAAGATGGGTTTGTATTCTCCTTCTGCAGAATCAAAAGCTACAGGATACAAACTTAAGATACCTTGTCCTCATGATCAGTTCAAAATGTAATCTCATTGCTTTGAAGTTTAGAATTAAATGGAGACCTTGACATGCATAAGGACACTGACAGCACAAGGAATCTCTGTAAGAAGGTGGTAAGAGATAGCTGTTCTTTCTTAGTATCAAGGTTGTTTTCTCTGAAGCTTTTCTTTGTGGACTGTACATTTCATTCTACTGAATTTCAGTCACCTCCATGGTAGACAACACCATCCGTCTTATTTCATCTTTTTAACAGGGACTTGATGAGGTGACACAGGACTGATTCTTAAAAACACATTACCTGCTATGTGAGGCACTGTGTGACAGGAAGGACTATCTTAGTGACAGGCACCTGACAGCAGATTTGTTGATTTCATGGTCACTTCATTTAAAGTAACAACAGGGTGAAATATGCCATCTGATAATCTGTTTGAATGTTGACTGTGAAAAGCACTTAGCATTTCTGCTAGCTCCCAGGACTACAGAATCTGTTCTTCAATATGTGAGGATCTGTCTTCCTCTTTACTTGGCTTTTCTCAATTTTCTGCCCCCAGAGGAAATCCCCCAGTCACTTTCTGGAATTAAAGTTATGTGGACATATTTGGAACAAAGATAAAAAGCTCTCCTGTAAGCCATACTTTTTTTAAAGATGCTCTGCATTTTACAGTTTGAGGCTGCTTGATCAAAAAGAGATCTGGGCCACTGTTTCAGACAGGCCATGAATGAAAAGGATACGGGACCCTTTTCAGCAAGTCATTCAACACTGCTGAACTCCAACTGAGGGTGAGATGTGTGAACAGGGACATCACACTCTTTATTCCCTACACATCCAGCTTGAGAAAACAGTAAGTCCACATATGTGAAGGTCATATCTCCACATATTTCATAACTGTGTTTCTCTACTTATTCTTATACATGTTAAATGTCACTTAACCAAAATGCTTGGAACCAGAAGTGCTTCAGACTTGGGAAGTCTGTGGATTTTGCAGTATTTGCACAGGCTTTACTAGTTGAGTATCTCTCATCAGAAATTCCAAAAATCAAAATGGGCCAAAATTCAAACTTTTGTGAGCACCAGCATGGTACTCGAAAGTTTTGGCTTTCAGAACATTTCAGGTTTGGGGAGTAAGAATACTCAAACCATAATAATAAAAGTTAAAACAAACAATTAGACCAATGGCACAAAGGCAATGACTGTCCATGAATCACCCACCCATAGCACACAAATTGCCGGTATGGGTGCTGAAAAGGCCCCACTCTGTGCAGAGACAAGACTTGTCACAAGAGAAGTAAGATGACAGTTTTCCCAACTCCATAGCTAGCTAGTTTTAACCACGCCAGGAGAAGGCATATCTACAGACAGTAATTATCATCATGTTAATCACAGTAATAATTTTTTCTGATAAGGCATTTCACACTCCATTTAAAATTTAACCAGTAAACATGGAATCTTTTAAAAAAAAATCAGCAGTTAAACTTGTTCGAAGAGTTGTTCCCATCCAGTGGGAAAATCATACTTTAGCCATAGATGGCCTATGTAAAAGAAGGGTTAATATCAGGCTACTTTATGAAATACTTCAACCTTCTTAGATTATCTAGAAATTACTCATGTCTACTAGCTCAGATCCTAATTGCTTGGACTCTCACATCCTCCACAACTCAGCCCAGCTCTGCAGCCTACACATCTGAGAGCCACTTGGACATCAACATGCTTGAAGCTTTTTAAACGCATTAAATATGAACCTGAAACAGCCCAGTTAAAATTTACACTTCCTTTGAAAGATTTTTGACATATTCAGTGCTTGTGAAAGTTGAGGGGCTGACGGCCTAGTCAAGTACAGTTGAATGAGCAGACTGCCGGGCTCCCCACTCTCCACCTCCAGGGCAGGTGAACCGTGACACAGAGGGACAAACCTCTCCTGCCTTCTCTATTCCTTCTTCAGAAAATATAGAAAAGAGAAAGAAAGAAAAAAAAAACTTCCTTCAAACTATTGTGTGATGACTTCTTTGTTTAAATAAACATCTCAATAGAAGTAGGCACTCCTAGCAATTGTCTACTCCACAGCTTCATCTGAATCTCTTCTAAGCGATTAATTTCTCACCAAATTTCTCCCAGAGTGACAGCTGGCTCATCTAAGTTGGAGGGTTTTCTTCCTTTCAGTGTTTTTCTTTTATAATTGATCCTTCTTCATCTAAGAAGCCACTTCACAATTCTTAGCACTGTTTACCATGGGTGTGAAGAAAAATGCCAGATACCCATAGATGAGAACTTTTTCGTAGAATGTTATCCTGAGCCTTAAAACTCAAGCACTGCTAGTACAATGTTTAGCCTCTGCATTTGTTTCTTTAGTCAAACTTTTAAAAATGCTTTCAATGAAAACTTTCCAATATGTTGTTGTAAAAAGTAATTCGTGGTTATTCTGGCGACATGCATATGAAAGGATCAGCTAGGAAAATAATTTAAAGGCACAAAAATTGTCAAGTTCCACTAAATGAAATGTTATATAACTCTGAAGGAATATGTGAATGTGCATATACATGCATCATTTTAAATAATTACACAATAGTCTCTACAGCAATGGCCAGCTATCTCCAGCACATTTCCAAACTTCATCACGCTCTTCAGAATCGTGTACCTGCGAAGCTTCCAGATATTTGGCATTTGGTGTAAACCATTGTGTGAACCCAAGCTTCATCACTTCCATTTTTTGCCATCTGGAGGATAATGAAAATGAAATAAAGACCAGAAAGTGTTTGGCTTTGTTGTTGGGGGGCGGGGCACACTCAAGGTATTAAGTTATTCAAACACCAGTAATGTATGGCATTGCACATTCTCACTGTCACAGCCTTTGTTGAAAAGGATTTCCCTGACCTTTCCTGTAACCAGCAAACAAATAAGCCCTCTCTCTCAGCAGGAAAGAGGCACTGGTCCATTAGATCATTAAGCAGTTCTATTCAGATACCCCCCATTCTCCTGTCCTTGGCCCTGAAGAGGGAACTGGCAGCAGTCCAATCAGTCAGAGAGAAGGCAGGCAAATGTGATTGCGTACAGGATAGCTTGAAATGTCGCAGCAGGACGAAAGTCGCAGAGCAGACAGCACTGAGGGGAGGATGTGGTGCTACATGAGGGGTAGTGTTCCAGCAACGGAAGGCTGGTGTTTCAGTCTGCCAAACAAGGTAATGACTCACCCAGGCAGGAAAATATTACCACCGTGGGGATATTTGGAGCGTCTCAGTCTGAGAGTAATTAGGAACTAAACTACAACAGCATGCTTCAGTGATGAAATGAGAAAATAAGCAATACCTCTGTCAAGTTCCGATTGGCGAGCATTAAATGAATATGGGTTTCTATCAACTCTGACCGAAACTAAGACCTTGTAGCAGATTGTCAGAATGGAGAACTATTTCTATGTTTTCATGAAATAACACAACATACAAATGTGTGAGGACACACGAACACACATATACATAAAAAAAAACTGGTAAGGTGAAAACTGTTGGCAGAAAGAATTTTTGAGGAAATCATGACCACAACTATATAATTCTTTTCTATAGCAGGCATTTGCTCATCCTAAAGCTTTTTCCACCCCTAATTACACTGTCTACAAAGAGGAAAAATGAGTCTGGGATGGCAAATGCTAACAATATCATTTTATTCATAAGAATGATAGACAATTTTCAAAATAAAAAGCACATGTGTTTAATGAATTTAGGTAATAGAATTATTTTACTTATGAGTGTCAGTTGCATGAATGTAAATTCTCTGGCAAAGAGGACAAATGTTAATTTTTATTTCTTTGTATTTTCAAATCGCAGACAATTTGTATTCATTAGACAATGCAAAAACCTCTTTTCTCTTATAATTGTAAAGTGACATTATAATTAAATTGGATAACCTCAGCAGCATCTGCAAGTTAAAGAATCACTTACAAGCTGGCTGGACAAAGCCCAGTCACATTAAGTCACCAGCTAGAGTTACATATCAATAAGGCTTCCTTGCAATGGCCAGGTCAGAACCTCAGCCATACCAAAAGCAAAAGATTAGCCAGGCCAGAAGGCCTCAGGTTACCAGTAAGAATATCTTCTCAGGCAAGTCTCACTTGCTGCTTCCAGAGCATATACTCTGAAGCCCAGCAGACACTTGTTTGCCTTCCTCCCCTGCAGCTGTTGCCCCTGCCAGCCACCCTCCAAAATGCATTCTTACAATGTCAGTCTCATGCAATCTGAATGAGAGGCAGGCACAAATTATCTCTCTTCTCAATATGAACAACCTCTATTAGGCCAGGTTAATAAACTCTAATAGATGTAAGGGCTAATACAATATTCAGCTATTGACATAAACATAAATATAAATTTCAAAGAAAATAACCTACTTTAGTAAAACTACCTGTGCAATAAAAATTAATGAACTCCAAATGATTGTGCACATCTCTACCAGATTGCGTTTTCAGGCTCACATCTTCAGGACATGCTGGGTGGTTTGATGCATTCCCACAATTCATCTTCCTGCTAAGCCAATTTTAATTTAAATGCAATTAAAGGCTCAAAATGAACATTATGTATTAGATAAAGCCCTGAATCTGTAGACTATCATAAATATGATTTTCAGAAAAATTAATTACAAGCCATTAGGGTGCAAGTCATCTTACTGCAAATGTTGAGTTAAATTGCAGAATTAGTTTGTTCGTTCCATTAAATGTTAAATACTGATTTTGAGCTTTGTACCAATTTAATATCACAAGGTCAGCTTATAAGCAAAATGTTATTTATAGAGAGAACTTCTAAGTGTCTTAGTAGTTCTCATTAATTAAATAATATGCATGCGTGGAAAGAGATAAAAATAACCTGAAGTGACTTTTGGTCCAAGAATGGGAATATTAATTTTCATTTGTTACTGTTTCCTATCATTGTATCATAGATCCAGCAGTGTCTTCATACACGAGTTTAAATATCCCACTTTCATTTTGGCCTACCTTAAGCATGTGGGGCAGGTGTACCACAAGTTGAATATCCCTAGCCTTGAAGTCTGACATCCAAAATGCTCTAAAGTCTGCAACCTTTAAAACATCAACATGCTTTGCAAAAAATTTCAGATTTTACAGCATTTCTGACTTTAGATTTTCAGGCTAGGTATGCTCAGCTGCTATAGTCTATGCAAATATTCCAAAATTACGAAAAGTCTGCAATCAGTAACACTTACGATTTCAAGCATTCCAATGAAAAGATACTCAGTCAATATAACTAAGTAGAAATAACATGTGTAATACTATATCACACTGGTCTAGTAGTCCAAAAACATACACATGCAAATCATATGCCAATAAAACATAAATAAACCAAGAAAACAAACATTCAATGTTACAATTTGCCTTGACTTTACATGTTCTCGTAATACCAGGAATACAACAATTTTAGTAGCAGTCTTCTTTAAAATTATCATGTCAATTTAACTTTTGGTACACATGTTTTCCAAACAGACAACCTGGTCATTTTAGTATGTCATCATATGATAACTCACTGGTGGAAAGAGTGGGGAGAATCCAAAAATATCCTATAGTCTTTTATGTGTTCTTGTTGGCTGAATCATTCAATTCAAATTATATTTTCAAAAGGCTTTGGAAACATGGATTCTGCTACAGTGAATATCTTCATTTTCAATTAGCAAACTTAAAAAAAAGTCCACTACACAATATTTAGTAGTGATAAAAATGTATCAGAAAATATCTGCCTCATTTGTTTTAAAGATGAAATATAACTTCTGACTTATAAATGATCAAGTTGTTAAAATTTGAAGTAAAAGTAAAATAGAATATAGTAGAAAACGGTATGTTTTTAGACTATGCAAGACAGTTTCCTACCTATGTCTATCAATGGTTTTACGCTTATTTCCACAGTCACATTTTATTAAAAACAGAATTATAGGATTTAGGTAAATTTGGCAGATAAATTATTCTAATTACTTTTTTCTCACAAAACACAAATATAGCTAACTTAGGAGTCAGAGTAATAATTTAAATACTCATCTGTCAAAAAATTAATTGTCCTATTTGTTTGGAATCCAGTAATGACTCAAGGAAAACAACAATTTGTTCCCTCTGCTCCATAAACGGGATTAGTTCTAACTCCACACTTTAAAAACACGCATCTCCTTATCACAGTTTTCTCGCTCAGCCGGTTCCTTTCTCCAGGTCAGTGTAACTATTTGCATAGTTATTTATTGCCTCTTGTCTACTTCTGCCTCACAATGTACCCACAACAGTACTGGACATTAACAGATATCTATGCATGTAGCTGGGATTGAGGATATGGTAGCTCTAGGGGGTGCCTGAAATTCTGATGGTTCCAAGTGAAAAGTGAGAATGTCCTATCAATTTAGCATCTGCATATGGATAAAATTTGTATAGTATTTTACTAATCCTTGATCATTTGCTAGAACAGATATTTCCAAACAGGGAGAAGTACTATTATTTTTAAAAGATAAGCATGTATACACAAATCCTTACAGTAAAGCATTTCCTCACAGTTTGATCGTGTATATACTAAATAAGCCTAATTAATTATAATATTTGGTAATAAAGATTTAAAGCTAAAATATAAAGCGTAGCAAGTAACATACACTCAGAAATTAATAATAGAATCAATGTTACATAACTAACCCCAAGAAAAATCTTTTTCTTTGTTCTTAATCCAAAATCTCTATGGTTAAGAGGTGATGTAGGAAAGAATGTACGGACACACAAGACTCCAGTCTGCTACATGTTATGCTATCAGCCACCCACACACTGCTATTTCCGTATCCTTTCTGTGCCCCATAGATAGCAGTGTAGGCAAATAAGGGCTGCTTTTTAGGTCCAACTTACTTTGAGTGAGATTGAGGTGATTTTGTAAAACAGGATTCAAACTACATAATTTAACTATATTTAATTCCAGCCATACCATCAAGCCCAGATTATTCAAATAGTTCATGTTTTACAAGTCTTATGAATGGTTTCCAAGAGTGAACTCTGTAAGAGAGCAGAGGTTTTCTCAGGACTTTAAGTCATTCAAAAATTAGAATTAAAACTTAATAGTTAATGAAATTTGAATTAAAATTTAGTAGTGAGCTCCTATATTTCTAACCTAAAGGTCGGTATATCTCAACAATAACAAAAGCACAAGACAATATGGTACTGAAATCTGAGACCTGTTACTTTCTTCAGTTACTCAAGATGGCAACTGTTCTCTCAAAAACAGTGTCATAATACACAATAGGATGTGATGTTTCTTTGAAGTTTCTGGCCTCTAATACTCTGAGATAAGGAACATAATTTAACATCGATCTACTCTGCTAATATTAAAAAATGAGTATCTTTGACTGTTCCTCAAAAGTGTTGGAAAATCTAAAAGAAGAATCTAGAAATGGAAGGACTGTTGAATAACTGATTACTTAAACATGTATAATAATGTTTCTTTATATATGCAGTATTTTCAGACTGAACTCTGATCATTTATAGTGTGAATAAGAGTCAGAAATTTACATAGTAAATACCTTATAATAATTAGTATTGGTATTATCAAATGTCATATAGATTTTTTTAAAGGCAGGTTAGATTTTGAGTCTAATTTTCCTTTGTAAATTATAAATCTATAACTTGCTGCCCTTTTACTTAATTATCCTGACAATTACCTCAGTACCCTCTCTGCTGGTGTACAACAATGTCATTACCATTAAAAAGTCACAAGTAACTTCTAGAAAGAAGGTTCTAAATTTTATCCCTACTTTGAGAATTAAAAATAGGAAAATATCTTGAGACAAAATTCCAAAGCACATACTATATTTTTAAGTTCAAGCACTAAAGGCAAAGGTAACCAAGTAGAAACAGTTTTTCCAAATAGAATAGTCAGGAGAAGACATTTTTTTAAGTTGACAAAGTTGTGCCAAGCTTGGCCTTGGATGCTGATGGTTCTCATAGAAAAGACGTAGTAATAAAGGTGAAGAAGCGTTTAGGCACTACCACAGCATCTTACATCTCTAAAATACAGACTATAGCTGCCCTTTGTAGAAATATGGAATGGAAAAGTATCTTACTAAAGCCCAGGTATGTCCATCTACCATAGAAAATTTGAACTAGCCCAACTGTCCCTGTGTAAAAACTAATGTCTACAAGGACTACCCTAATAGGCCTAGGTAGCAATACACTCTGGTATAAGGCTGAAGTTACTGCTTTAAAATTTGACTTAAGTTTTGGAGACTTTGGTCTCAGAAACATTTAGGTGCATGTTTTGTTTTATGCCTTCTTCCTGTATTTCTAACTTTCCTTTTCCAAAACCTAAAAATAATCCTTTATTCCAGCGTCCTTTTATGTTTTGATGCATAGACTCAAAATGATAGTTGGATTTCACCATTTTTTTTCCATGTTACAATTCATTTCAATTTTCTGCTGGCCACCACTGACCCTAATTAATTTCTGAATTCCCATCCATCATTTTCTGAGTTTCACTTACTTCTCAGCTGAAGGACTAGGGATGTCATCACTCTTTCAGACTTTAGACTATTCCTGTCATTACAGTATTTTCCAATTTCTATATGCTTCAGTGTTCTTCCATAAATATTCTTCTTAATTCCTTAATAATGCTATTCTTACCAGTAGGAAAAAATTTATTTTAATCTCTAACTACATGCTAATTGTTTAATCCAAATAGTCTTTTCTATGTCATCCTGAAGAATCTATTTCTGTTCATTAATTTGTTCCTTAATTAATATAATCACCATTCATTAGCTCATCTATTTATTCAAACATTTTACTAAGAATCCAGCTGAGTTTTGAGAATATGTTTCTGAGTCAAACAGACATGTTACCTGCTCTCCATAAAACCAACATTCTGGAGGAGACAAGAAAGCATACCAACTTAGAATTAAAATTTGCCAGAAATAGGTCAATGTCCACTTGAAACAACTGTTGGTTCATTTCTTTTATACTATATAAAATTATATTCACAAAATTATAAGAAATTTAGTACCTATTAGTACTATGGGGAAAAAATGATAAATATAAACACACTATAAATCAATATACTATAAATATATGATGTGAAAAAAATTTTCTCATGTGTTACTATTATCATGGTACTTAAAAAGTGATAATTTATATTGTTATTTGTTTTATCACTGGTATTGTTGTTATACTTTAAAATGTTTGAATATGTGTATGTGAGTATTTTAAGAGTGCTTCAAAGGCATGTTAGAGTTTTGCACAACTTTCGAATTCTCCAAGAGTATCACTAGGCTTCGCTTTGGAAGGTCTGGGAGGAAGCACTGTTGAACAGAAATCTCACAAGTTTCTTATTACATACCACAAGTTTGTTGACATGATGATAAAATTTTAAAGTTTTTCAATTTTTAAATGAAGTACACCTGGCATGCTTCAGCACCTCTGTGCTGCAGAGGTGAAGCTCTGGTGATTTAAGGACTCATTTTTTAATCACAGTAGCTTTGTTAAATCTTCACAGTGAGGCCAATACTACATGACTTCACTGCAATAGTTAGATGATATTACATGATCGTTCATTACAACAGTCTGGCTGATATGATGTGACAGTGCAGAAAGGTTTTATTTTTATAAACTCAATTTCAAGGGTAAAGAGCAATAAAAAGCAGCTTGCAAACCTCAGACTGTGATTCATAAAGTTAGAATAAGATGTTTAAGTGTTTCCTACATATATTGAAAATATATTACATGTACTTATATTACATATATTAAAGACAAGACCTTCATAAATAGTTAACCAAATCGAGCAACATTTTTACTTGCATAGTATAGCCTAGATATTCTTAAAAATGCTTCTGTTTTTATCCTAGACATTCTTAAAGATGTTTATGTTTCTAATCAAATACACACTGACATCTTTGAACACTTTTTAATCACCAAAATCCATTTTAATTAAGGTATTGGGAGTGGTCTTGCACGGTTACTTAAAATACTGGCAAATCTTATCATTCTTCAGATTTAACCTCTATGCCATGGTTTTGAATTACTGTGAAGATGACCCACATGTAATTAAACTACATCTTTGGTATGATCTATAACTCATGTGCTTGGTGCTCAGAGAAATCACTTCCTACTCAGGCAACACCCTATTGAACTTAACTGCTGCAATAATCCATTAAATGAGATCAAGTATGGCCTAAATATTTTTAAAATTCTTAATTGTATACCATCTCAAAGAAAAAATGCTCTGGAATCTGATATATGTTTTCATTACTTCACTCTTCTCGTATTTCTTTCTGTTTTGTAGAATTAAACCCTTCTAACTGGAAGAGAGAGAGAGAGAATTCAACATAGCACAAACTTAAGCACGTAAAAATCCAACTTAGCACAGATTTAAGGACAAAAGAAGGGTGAGTGGGTCAGAGGAACTAGGGAGGGAAGTAGGGAACACAAAGAAAACTTGCATCTAGGATTTGAGGTGAGGCCTTTGCACAGCGGCTGGTTCCTCTCCATCTCTTATTCTCGCTTTGACTTGATGAACTTCACACTCAGACACAATGGAAAAAGATGGACATCACTGCCAGAACCATGTTTTCTGAGGTTCAGACCCGGAAGCAAAGGGTATGTTTTTCTTCTACTAGTCCAAGAAAGTCCTTCACATGGTAACCATTAAACCTATCACCACAGCATGGCTAGGAGCATGTCAGAAGTCTGCCTGGAAAACTGAGTTCACATTTTGAAGCTGTCACCAATACAGGAAGTAGTTAGGGTTGACAAACAGCAAAACAAGAAAGATTCATTTTCATTGTTTTTAAAATTCCAGAGAGCTTAAATATATGGTTAGTTTAATAAATATTTATTATCTTTGTTAATTTATGTAGGAAGAACTTTAAGTTTTAAATAATTACATGAAATTATGTTTTCCCTCCATGTTATCCTCTCAGAATCCTTTAAAATACAGAATTGTATGTCTGCACATAATATATACCCAAAGATCAGATAGAGAAGGAAATCATATAGGATGAGATAGACCCTGATAGAAAGAAAAAAAACACAAGGTAGAAATAACTAACATCTTTGGTCTCAACATATTGACTTGTTCATGTAAATTACAGTGGTCAGTGAAGTTACCGTAATTTCTCAACAGGGTGGAGATTTAAGAAATCTTAAAAAAGGCAAAAGTGCCACTGAAGAACGGTCTCTGATGATCTTCCTGAAACTTAATCTTTATTCTGGCACGGCCTGAAAGATCTAATTGAGAAAACACCAAACATCTGGATGCTTTAGTGAAAACTGCAGCAGATCTATTACTGCAGGAGATGTCTCACAAGTATTAATAACCAATTGCTCCCTGCACTTCACAGGGCATTGTTAAAACCCTGATAAGTATGCTTTTACAGAACAGTCCAAAGGCAGAGCCCAGAGGGACTCCTGAGAGGCCTGAAAACTTGGAACAGTTCAAGCGACACTTGCAGTGATGACAAATAACATCTCCCAGGCAGCAGTGGTGGCAGCACCAGGCTCTAACCCCAGTGAGGGAGGGGCTGAGACAGTTTCTCTGGAAAGAGTTGGGGATGTCAGCGTGCCCATCCTAATGGAAAGATGAGATTCCTTCTGCATGCAAGCTGCAGGGCTCCTGACAGGAGGGCTAGGAGAAACCTAAATATTTAGTACATTTGTTTTGGTGAATGTATTTATTTTTCATTTTATATTTGACTGTGCACGTTGTGAATCAAATTACTGATGATCGCAGGCAGGACTTGACTACTGAGCAACATTTTTAAGGAAATACATACTCAGCATCTCCAAGTACAAACAATAAGGCAAAGTGAGAAGCAGGGAAGAAATGAAATCCTGCTTCTACTCGTTATGGGGACTCGGCATGGTGATTTTGTGATATGTCTTTATTATATTCTAAATTATACAATATATAAATGTTTCTAGGCAATTATAACAAATAATATTTATTGGGAAATTATGATATATAGAGTAAATCTAAATATTTTATGCATGTTCATTGTTTTAATACAACAACTCAATTTAGAGGTCCTTATTTTACAGGTGAGGAAACCGAGGCTAGCAGAATTAGCCAACTTGCTAAGATGACATTTTCAGTAAATGGCAGAGCCAGCACTAGAACCAGGCAGTGTGTAGTTCAAGTCAATGTTCTTAACTCATTTATGGTTAGTCTAGCTTCAGTTGACTTATGTTAATGGTTTATACAAAATCAACTTCTTGTTAGTGTCATCGCTAAGTATGCAGAGGGGAAAAAACATGAGAAATACATTCTTGGGCATTATCAAGAAGAAAAGAATGTGTTTTTTTCCTAAAATAGCCTCCAACCCTGCCTCCTGGGCCAAGTACAGACTCTGCCCCTGGCCTGTGGAGGAATAACAATGTTAGCAAACCAGCCTGAGAGGAAAAGAGCTTTTTTACCCACAGGAGACCCCCCAAATTTCTACCAGAAAAATAAACACAATTTTACCCAGTCTGATGAAATTCTTAGCCTCAACTCTCTCCTTTATATTATCTCAACTGAATGTCTACATCATATGAACCAAATGAGTGGAACCAAGAAAATTTCTACTCAGAATTTTCTGGTTATCACAGGACACCAAATTTTATGCAGACTTTGCAAATCTGGATCCTGATATCTATGATATAGACATTCACCTCCACAACCCAACATAATTATGGTGGATGGCGGGTGCACCCCAAGGTGCACCTTTACTTGTTAGGACATACAGAGTGTTACAAGGCTTAATAGATCTAAATCAATACACTGAATTAACACCAGAAAAGAAATGTGCCAAAGGCTCAGATAGTAGGTATGGGAGAATTCGTACCTATGAAGGACAAGTACAGCCTTTTAAGTGAAGTTATCAGTTACCAATGGGAGTGTGCATGTGTTTACTGGGGAGTATGTGAGAGCAGCTAGGTGCCCTGGATAATGTCTATGTAAATATATCTATTGAGGGAATAACAGCAAGAGCTTCACTAGAGATAAAGCATCTCTTATAGGGATTACATGTAAGATTTTGTTAATATTCTTCACATAGGAGAACTAAGGTTCAGCTCATTCTGCTGGTAAAGTAGCATCTGAAAATCAAGCCTAATTCCTAAATTCATAATCACAGCTTACAATTTTACTGGTTTGTTTCAGGTAAACATTTGGAAGAAACTAAGTCTTCATCTTTGAGTAATTTAAGAGGGCAGAATATGTTATGTCTCACATTGCTTAAGGATTTTGGTATTTGCAAAGCATTTCAGCAAATGTGACCAAATAAGTTAATGTCCTCTCATTTGTACAGGGACACCATATTAAAGAGTTAGCTTGCTGATACAGTCAGATGTTAGGGCTTATGTTTAGATGTCTCCCCAAAGCTTCATGCAGTCATAGATGAAGGCTTTTTCAGAGGTGTCTGGATCTAGACTGTGTGACTGATCCATGGTGATGCTGAGATGTGATTACTAAATCAGTGCATTGATTGGTTTGGTACTACCCTAATTACTGTAGCCTGGACACAATATAAGGAACAGAAAGAGTCAGTGAGAGAAAAGTAACTAAGGCAACAGGTCTTCTGATGGTCTATTTTTATAAGTGAGCAACAATATATCTCTCACCAAAAGCATACCTTTGAACTCTTAGCTACCAAATTAAAACGATTCTTTCTAGCACAAGTAGCTGAATGAATATGATTCTTAAAGGACTCATTGTATATATCCATATGAAAACATGCTGCATAAGCACTTTGACTAAAATTTAGGAAGAGAAAACTCAACTCTGAAAATTCACAGGTAGACATTCTTATTTAGACCTCACCTGTATGCTCTACCTGGCCATTCAGCCTCAACCGCTTCTACCAAGTTGATAGCAATGAGTGGATCTTTGTATGTACCCGGTTTTCTCATCGATCCTTCACTTAAGGAATATGGTTCATCTTGTTTTGAAACCTTCAAATGCTCCCTAGAAGACTGCACTAGACAGTGTACAGCCATTTACAACAAGGACAGCCAGCCATGGATTGCACAATCTAGGAAACTTTTAGTAAGAGGAAAGGGTTTTTATGATAAAGTCTTTTGTTAATGCCTCCTCTTGAATTGTGGAAAGTGAAGACATAAAGAATTAACCTTGAATTAATATTTTATAGGAACTTGGACATATTTATCCAATTTTGGTCATCAGAACCTAGCTTTGTCATATTCATATTTTGGAAATTCTACTTTTCATTTTTTCTCTGTTATTCAGCGTTATCCCCAACATCAACTACCCTCTCCCTCATCTCTTAACCAGGAAGGGTGAAATAATCATATTTTATTTAATTTCACCATAGAATGACTTTATACATATACTCAATGCTTGGGCGTTTGAATTTTTTTCATTTAAAAATACTATGTTCACATAACCACTTTGCGGACACCAACAACTTAATTTACTGTCATCTTTTATAAACATTATCTTGTAAAAAAGAAAACTTGCTTTTGAATTAAATTATTTTTTCTTTTTGAACCCTAAAAAGCCTCTCTCCAAGAGTCCAAACATCTGTTTCACATTTGAGGGCCACATGTTCCATTATCTGGTTCTCCTTTTCTTCCACGGGCTTCAACAAAGGACACATTTCATCAGGCATCAATAGCCTGGAGACATGTCCTCACTGATATCTTCCAGTGCTCCTTCCTTCCCTTCCCAGGTTTGGCAGCTGCAATTCTGACTCATCCTAAAAGTGCAGTGTACATACTCGCTTATTCAGCAAATACAGACGCCTTATTTGTAGTGCCTATCCATGCAAAGGCATGTTGAATATGTATCAATTAGAAGATACTGGGAATTCAAAGAAAAGCCAAAAAAGACTCCACCCCTGCTTTCAGGGAGCTTACTGTCAATGGAAGAGACAGATACTGAATGATCCATCACATAATGAATACATAATTTCAAGAGCCATAGCAGGGAAGATGGAGCCATTTAAAGTATATAAAAAAGAATCAGACCTAGACTTGGGAATGAAAAAGACTGCCCTATATTTTAGATGATATGGCAATTGAGAACCAAAGTAAAATAAGGTAAAAGATGAGGCAGAATTTCAGGGTAAGTACATGTAAAGATTTAAGAACACGTAAAGAACGTTCTCTTCATGGTAAAATTTTAAACTACAGGTTATATGCAATGAGAAATCACTCAAGCATTTGCAACTACTTTACCCCTTCAACTGCACAAAATTTGTGCTTTCTCATCACACCCTCACATTCAATCTTGTTCTATACTTATGGGTGCATAGATCTTCTTATAAATATCTCTTTATTTAGCATTGCACAGCAGGCTGTCTACAACTGCTCAATAAATGTTGTCTTAGTGGATTAGTGATCCATATACTAGTGGTCAAAGATTCATTTATGCTGAGCTGTTGAATGGCTAACACACCTCTGCTTATTTTATTCTATTATCTTACTACTATAACTTACTAATTCTGAGCTTTTAATTATTGTTGAAGTTAAAAAGTGGTATTTTTTTTTTGCCCTCTTGTACCTAGTCATAATGCAAAAAGACAGCACTCTAATTTCTGGACTTTTGTGTATCACTTTGCAGTTAATTATATCCTTTCATAATCACAAGAAGCCTTTCTCGTGACACCTTCACATTCAGCCTTGTTCTACGGTTTATTTTACTTCCTGTAAATTAAGTCTTACTGTAACTCTTAGCATGCTTTCAAATTGATTTTTTGTATACTTTTTTCAAACTCATTTTACTCCAGTTTTCTTCCTAATATCTTGAGTTTTTAAAACATAAAATGGAGTAAGCAGAGAACATAGCTCTTTAGAAAAATGAAGAGAGCTGGTCAAGAATAGTACCATAGGCCTGGGCCAGTAGAGGATACCCAGGAAGAGATGCACCATTCTGAAGAAATGACTAGAAACCCAAACTGCTCTGAAATCCAAATGTTTTGAAAAGTGACCCTCAATCTGTAGTGCCTATCCATGCAAATATTCTAATATAAAAACTCTAAAATCTGAGTTACTGCTTGTATCAAACATTTTAGATATGGGATTCTGAACCTGCACTACCATACCAATGAGTCAACAACAGCTCCTACAGAAATGAGCGGCATGACAGTTACCTTCGGGATGCCTACCAGGCGAGCACAAGGATGGCGCTGCTAAGCTTACCTCCTGGTCTTCCTTATGTCTCAATGCAGTTTTAAATATCCCTAACAATTGCTGTAACCTGAAAATTTCCCAGACTCAAACCTTTTCTGGATCGCTAACACATTTCCTCCAAAAGTCTTGCATCAGAGAGTACAAAAATACATCCACAGATACATGCATGGATTATTAGGTGGGGCACTAACAATCATGTGGTCCTGCCATTTACACAATCTGCTCTGTGAAGAGCAGCACCGTTGGGAGCTGGACAAGAGGCATCTGCCAACATCCACTGCAAAAGCTCCGCTCTGCCTATTACTTTCGTTTGTGCTCCGTGTAAGTCTTCTTCTCTAGGAAATCGCCTCAGCTTCAAAATAATAAACTAAAATTTAAACATCACTAACTTCCCAGACTTTTGCCCTCATGGAAACTTCCTTTTCCGTAAAATATATTTTAGGACATATTTACAATAAAGAAAAAATCTGAGTCCATATTTATGATAGAAATATGTAGCAATGTTCTTCTGGGGTTTTTTTTAATGTGTTTTGTGTAAGAGGAAGGAATAATGAAGAATTAAAATCTAGCCATCCTGGCCACGGGAGGGAGTCCACCTACCCAGAACAGGATTCCCAGGGAACACCAAGGACAAACAGAGCCCAAGTCTGCAGGTTTTGAATTGAGAATCTATTATCCTTCCTAATTCAGTGAGGGACCATGATATCCTGGGGCTGCAAAGCAAAACATAAAGATTGCACAAGAGCCATGTTTTATTGCTTTGTGTAATGGGCAGCCTGTGTTTTACTATTAACTGCAGTGTTTTTTCAAATGGATGCTTTTGAAATACCAGTTAATAAAAAGAGAACACATGTATAATAAGGATGCTAAAGAAGACTACTCAAACCCAAACATACTCTGCAGTGTGAACTACTGGCACTGCTGATGGAAGTGCATACTTTCTGATTCATCCACGAGGTCAAACTGCAAGCAGCATGCTTCTTTTACATACCTGATTCCAAATCTCTTGACTACAGTATTGAGAACAAGGAATGACTTAGACCACCTGGCCATTCATCAGCAAGTCAGGGCTTCCTCTGGTAGAAGTCAGGCATAGTGTTAAGGGAGATGATCATAACATTATTCTAGAACACCTTCCGAGTGTTATTACAAAATGACAATATTGTTTTAGCCCATTTCCCTTAACCAGATTGACAGAGTTACAGGTTGACATTATTGTGAAATTTTGCGATGTATCATGTTAACTGTGCCAGTTTGATTAGCCTTGATTGACAGCTTGTACCTGAACAGAAAGTGAAACACCTCAAAAATATAAAACCAGTAGGTTTTGCATGACTTGCACGATAAACAAAATCTCTAGCTAATTCAATGTTTAACTAACTAGGAACTTCATTCTACTTGTGTTCTATTGAAATTTCATTTCTTTCATTTGAGGTTGAAGCTGGAGAAAAATAAACCCAGCTACAGTTATAAAATCAAAGTTCACTTTCTGAGACTTTAAATGCATTAAGAACAGACTGCTTGCTTAATGTGGTCCTGTTCAGCATTACTGTCAGAGGACACAGAATCACCTCTGATTTACCACTCCTACAGGAATCCCAGGCAGAGATAGGATCCCTTTAAAATCACAACACGGAAGGCCAGGCACCTGTGCCTCCCTGAACTATCACCACATCTACATAAAACTTCTCTTGTACAGCATATTCATATATTATTAAAACAGTAGTTGATATACTTTTAAACCCCAGCTCTGGAAGCCAGAATGCCTAGTATGTTAAGCATAGAGGTTCTTTTCCCTCTAGCTTTGTAAGGTGAATTGGACTGACAATTCAAACTGGAATGAGACTGGTAGTTCTCCATTCACCACACAGATTAAAGTCATTAAGCAAAGTCCAGACATAGTAAAATGTGTAACTGGACCATACTTGTAGATTCCACTTGTCATCTGACTCGTAAACATAGTCATAAGAAGTGAGACTGAAAGCAGTCAGTCCCTTCTAATCAAGAGTCTTCATTCTTTACATCTCTTTGTAAATCGGTAACAACATGCTGCCTTGTTTAAATTACTTCACCACAAGGGGACTATTAAGATACCACTGAATCTTCGTCTCTGGTGCAGAGTGGAAATGTCAAGTTCCCACCAAGTAAGTCCCTGAGCTCTCTGGCAAAGCATCTAGCTGTGGAAGAAAGCACAGCATGTTTAAAGCATTCAACATAGAATTTTTTGAAAGTCCTGTCCTTTAGTGTGAATGGTAGGGTAAGAAAGGGATCGCTATTATTGTGGTTTCCTGAACTAATGACCAGATGATCATCCAATTGGAAGAAAGGAAATGTAACTGTTGAGATGTGCTGGGGCATATTTTGTTCACCCACCCACATAACTGCCTCTTCGTATTAAGCACTTCTGTCCATTTATTCACACATATATTTAAATTTAATAAATTTGTGATTAGTTCCATACAGTGTACACTTGTACAGCGGAAAACGTGCTTAATAACTCATGCTTGAAGACTCAACATGCTGCAGGCTGCTCCCTTGCCGCTTTTGCCGTCTTTCCTACGGGCAATAAGCCCTTGCTTTGGCTTCCTGCTTTGCACTTCCATTCCAGATCTAAGCAAGTGAAATATAGTCCTGAAATGGAAAGCAGGCTTGTACCTCCAGGGTCTATTTTCTGGATTTTTGGTTTACATTGATAACTTGAACTGTGACTACTACATAGACCTTCAGGCAAATAGTGGGCACTCTTGGTAGTTAACATACATTCAGACAATTTAAAGACCTGTGATAGATAGTTTCAAGAATTTTAGAATGAAAAAAAAATCCACACACATATTAAATTTGTCCTTCCCCAGTGGGAAAAGTCATGAGACATGCATGCAGCCACCAGAGTTTATGGAAAAACAGCTCCATACCCAAATTCATAAGAACATGGCAGGCTATATTAGAAACAATATACACTGAGCAGCTGAATCCTGAAAGAGGCGCTTCTAACAGACAGGGTATCCTGGCAGTGGCAGCATTCTAATGAGTGACACCACCAGGTCAGAAAAGGCCCATAGTCAGTGATGTGAACAAGCACACAGCGTAGGCATCACTATGGTGTGGTAGAGCTGAGGAAGCTACCAAGTTTTCTGTATGTGTCTAATATAACCACCACACATGCATGCACATACACATAGTTAACAGCAGCATCATGATCAAAACTGGGGTCAAAATTTCTGCATTCAATCTTGACTCTAAAATTTACTAAGCTTATGTCTTTAGCAAATAATTTAAGTCCTTCAGTGTCCTATACTATCACCTACAACATGGTGATGATAAAGCACATACTTCATACATTATAAGAACTATAATAAGCCATGCAAAGCCCTTAGTTAAACAACTATTGTATCTCTAGACTAACAAATTTCAGGTACCACTTTTTCTTTCCTTCGACGACTGGGAAACACATTATGCTTTACAAAGGGTATTTTAATTAATAAAATTATTTTTTTATTTCACTAGACCAACAGAGGTTAACCATGTTTTACAAGACAGGCACTGTGGTAGATGACATCTATCCCACAGGTGAACATGTCCAAGTTGGTTAATTCTTGATTCAGATTCCATAATTACTAATCACAGTAATCTTCATTCAGATTACTATGCATATAATGGGTTTATGAAGGTACTTCTGGTTCTATTTTTTGTGTGTTTACTTCAACTGCATATAGAGCATGTCATAAACAGTTTGATGTAGTTTATGTAATTAATACCCACAAAATCAACTCCTAGCCCCCATAACCTTCCTTTTGCTTTCTCCCTGATCACATGTACCCTCTTTCCTGACTTCAAACACCATAGTTTAGTTTTGCTTATTTTTGTTTTTATATAAAATAATTATTACTCTTTATGGGTTGTTTGCTCAACATTATGTTTGAGATTCATCCATATAATTGCATGTAGTTATACAGAGTCATTTCTAGAATAGTATTTCCATATTAATAATTTATAAATATATTTCTCGGAAAAATAAGATCTTTTCAAATATTTTTTATTTTAAAGAGAAAAAAGCATTTCAAAGTAAGATTTTAGGGGGTAACAATGATTAATACATTGTATATCATTATTGTTAAATTAGTTACTCAGAGTACAAGAAATCAGCACTTGGTTCTCCTAGTAATATTAGCACAAATCTTTCTTTTCAATGAACTAAAAGAAATTTGTGGTATAACTGTCTTAACTTACATATATTTCTTTTCCCTTCCATTTTGTCTTTCCCCATTCCAGTTTCTCTTTCTAGTTGAACAGTTTCTTCCCATTTTGCAATACCTGTTGCACATTTTGTCACAGTAGCTTTATAGTATAATTTCAAGTCAGGGATTGTGATGTCCTCACCTTGCCTTTGTTTCCCAGAATTGCCTTTGCTGTTCTAGATCTCTTCTGGTTCCAAATGAAGTGTGGGATTGTTTTGTCAAATTCTGTGAGATATACTGTTGTAATTTTGGTCAGAATTGCATTAAATCTGTATAACAGTTTTAGAAAAATGGTCATTCCTGTCCATGAGTAAGGAATATCTTTCCATTTTCTGGTATGCTCTTCAATCTCCTTTTTCAGAGCACTTCAGTTTTCAATGTAGAGGTATTTTACATCATTTCTTAGATTGACTCCTAAGTATTTCATTTTTTGGGATGCTATTATGAAAGGTGTTAGTTCCATGATTTCCTCTCAGTGAGTTTGTTATTCATGTACAGGAAGGCTATTGACTTTTGAGCATTGACTTTGTATCCAGCTATACTACTGAATTTGTTTATTAAATCTAGCAGTTTTTTAGTGGAGTTTGGGGGTCTTCTATGTAGAGTATCGTATCCTCTGCAAATATTGATAATTTTTCCTATCATTATTCCTTTTCTTTCTCTTTAATGGTTTTACCTAAAGTATCGAGAACTATATTGAATAAGAGTGGAGATAGTGGCCAACCTTGTCTTTTTCCTGATTTTAGAGTGAAAGCTTTCAGTTTTTGTCCATTTAGTATGATGTTGGCTGTTGGTTTATCATACATGGTTACTCCAGTTCTCTGTACAGTTTTTATCATTAATAGGTGCTGAACTTTACCAAATGATTTTTCTGCATCTATTGAGATGATCGTATGATTTTTGTCCTTTGCTATGTTAGTATGGTGTATTATATTTAGTGATTTAATTATGTTGAACTATCCCTGCATCCCTGCAATGAATACCACTTTGTAATGTTGTATAATCTTCTTGACTTTTTGCTATATTCTGTTTGCCAGTATCTTATTGAGGATTTTGCATCTATGTTCATTAGGGAGATTGATGTGTAATTCCTTTTCCTTTTTTTTTTTTTTTTTTTTTTTGCGGTACTGGGGATCGAACTCAGGACCCTGCGCTTGCTAGGCAAGTGCTTATTCCACTGAGCTATATCCCCAGCCCCATCCTTTTCTTAGTTGGGTCTTTCTCTGGTTTTGGTATCAGGGTAATTCTTAGTTACAAGTATAAATTTGGGAGTGTTGCTTCCTTTTAATTTCATTAGTTTGAGAAGTAGTGGTAATAGATCTTCTCTACAGTTCTTGTAGAATGTAGCAGTGAATCCATCAGGCCTTGGGCTTTTCTTTGTTGATAGATTTTTAATTATATCTTACATTTCATTGATTGATATTAGTTTATTGGGATTTTCATATCTCTTGGTTCAGCTTTGGTAATTCGTATGTGTCTAGGAATCTGTCCATTTCTTCTGCGTTTATCTTATTAGAAGGCAAGTTTTCAAAGTAGGTACAGAAGGTCTTCTGGATTTCTTCTGGGTCCATTTTGATGGACCACTTTTCATTCCTAACTGCATGGATTCATAATTGAGTTTTTCTTTCCTTTTTTTAATAAGGTTAGATAAGAATTTGTTGATTTTATTTAATCTTTCAAAGAACCAACCCTTCAATTCATTCATTTTTTTGTATATTTTCTTAGGCCTCAATGCATTAATCTCTGCTTTGATTATAAGTTTCTTCCTTGTACAAGCTTTTGGCTTAGGCTGCTCTTGTTCTTCTAGAAGTCTAAGGTTCAAGATTAAGTGTTTTATTTGCACCTGCTCTGTTTTCCTGATATGGGTATTCACTGTTATAAATTTCCCTTTTAGGACTGCTCTCCTTGTGTCTTATAAGTTCTAATATGTTGTATTGTCAATATAATTTAGTTGTAGAAACTAATGTTTAATTTCATCAATCACACATAGGTTGTTCAGGAGTGTGCTGCTATTTAATTTCCATGTGTTTATGAAGTTCTTGTGGTTTGTTTTGCCACTGATTTCTAACTTCATTCCACTATGATCTGATAATATACAAGGGTTAATTTAAATTACTTTGCATTTACTTAATCATGTTCTATGAGTTATCATGTGGTCTATGTTAGAGAACATCTTGTGTGCAGTTGAGAAGTAAGGCTGGAGGACAAAGTGTGATCACACTAACTTGGGAAACTGCTGCAGAAATCTAGAGGGAAAGAAAGGAGAATAAAAAGAACAGAACAGAACAAAAACCACAAAGAGCCTAGAAACTAGGGTTACACATGTAAAAACAAGATCAAATATTGAAGGAAAAAGAGCCATCACCACAACAACAATATAAAACAAACAAGACAGAAAAAATATAAAGTCCACTTCCATGTTCACTTCTGCTGTCACTAGTACATAATGTGTTGAGACAGAGTCCTGATCCATGTTGATTTATTTCAGCAAGACCAAATGGCTTTTAGGCAGGGTAGTGGATAATCTCAGTGAGCCTGCACCTTCTGGCTGAGATCAGACTCCTTCAGTCTGCAGTCATCAGCCATCAGTGGGCCTAAACCCAGATGGGAGCCAGCAGCTGTTCTGAATTCTGAGCCCAGCCAAGGCCCCTCTCCAAGACAGCTCCTGGCCACTGCTCTCTTACACAGTAAATTAAGCCCTTGGCACTCAGCACCAGCTAGTGCAGTCCTTCACACCCACTGCTCCCTCCATTGCTGCATCTCCCTATGGATGCCTCTGGGGTTGCTAGCAGTCACCGTGAGTCCACAGGTTTAAATCACTCATCTCACAAAGTGAGAACCATGTCAGGGAGAAGGCTCCGTTGGCTACCTCTTTCCTTCGCATTGAAATTTCTTCCTTCATTCTCTCCGTGGGCTTCAAGTCATGCCTTACTTCCCTACCTCTTGTCTTCCTCATGTTACTATATTTCAGCATCTAGACAGAAATTCTTAAAGAGGCTCGTTCTCTGCTGCTTACTACTCCACAATCTTGGGTGATTCTTATCTTTGACAACACATTTACTCATTATGAAGTTGTTAACCTAGATGAGAAGAGGACTTATGGCTTCGTATCAACTCTTAAACGTAGGCATCTTGGAAAAGGATGCTTAAGAAAAGGCTAGCTTTTAGTTAACAAGCATTTGGGATACAGAAAAGATGGATCAAAAAGTACAAAGGCCAAAGCAGATGAGAATGAATATAGGGTGCTTATAAGGAGCGCATATTCTGGAGTAGTCAGTAAGAGCTGGGACTTCCAGATCAGACAGACCAGGTTCTCCTAACATCCATGTGCTCCAGGCTGTGTATTCATGAATACTGTCTAAACCATTTTCCTCTTCTAGGCTAATTTCTTTACAGACGGTCTTCAATGAATAAGTGAGAAAAGACTACAGTCACTTGCACATAAAAAGTAATCAGAAAGTGGTAAGATACTGTTACTAAGTGAGATAGTTGGCCTGTTCGCAAAACTTTAATTTTCTTTGAAAGAAAAAGAACTGCATAAGCAAAATTAGTTGAAAACATAAAAAAGTGGCAAATACAAAATAATAGAACAAATATGTCAAATTTGGAGAATATATATGAACTGAATTTCAGGAACTCTGTACTGTTGTTTGCTTTACCATTAATTAGCTTTCAGCATTGTATTAGTTCATTTGCTCTCACCTTTCTCTCATCTATAAAGTTTCTGTTATCTCTAAATTGTAAGCAGCTCTCCAGAGGATATCAGGAAGACAGACAAAGGATACCAGACTCCTGGCTTGATGCATGGTACAGGGGCAGTCCTGGACTTGAACCAAGTAGAGAGAAAGACATTAAGGTGTACAGAGGATGGGGTAAGTAACAAAGGGAGGGGGTCAGAACCCGCAGGTAACCAGCCAGGAACTCCACCCAGTTGCATGTGTCCTGTTGACAAGTCCCTATTCCTCTCCTTTCTGCTTAGTTACTTACACATCTATCTTCTCTGAACTGCATACCTCACCTCCTCTTACTGTGGGATTTGAAATCACAGAGAAGTCTGTTGACTAATCCCAAGGAATTCCAGAGCTGTTTGCAGCTGCTCTAACCTGCTCTATTAAAAATTTCTTAGTGCAAAGATTTCTGAAACAAGAATCACTGGAAATTGTCTATTATTGCTTGTCATATAAAATATGTTCATGTGATACTTGATAGGTATAGTATGTGTACAATAAACTTTCCTGAAAGAAAAACAGTAATGTCTGATAAGAGAACATCTAAATGGTATTCTAGACATTTGATCCATAACTGAGGGCTCTTAATACGTAAAGTTATATATAATAAATCTGCTTCTAATAAAAAAAAAAATTTCTTAGTGCAATCTACATTGTAAGACTTCATGTTTAACAACAAAATGAGCTTGCAGCAAGATGCCCATACAATGAAAAGGAAAGAAAGCCTCTCAGCATTTCTAAGAGATAGGGTTATTCCAAAAGTATTTTCACGCAGCCTTTCCCCCATACAAATAACTCCAAAATGGGGAAGTTCATTTCTTTTAACCTGTATCTATATACCAGCTATTTTTAAAATTACAAATTGCATTTTCAGCCTTTTGTTATTCAAAGATAAATACCTTATCAGCAAGTTAGATTTTCTTAGAATTGCTAACCATGTATCCTCTGGATGACTCCAGGGATAACTACTGTTTTCAGCTCAGAAAGTAGTCCAACTCTCATTTAGGAGTTGATTTTAAAGAAATCAGGGCTATGTCACTATGAAGAAATATCATATTTCCAGTGCCTCAAAGGCATATTCCTTTGTTTCTTTTTCTCTTATTCACAGTAGGAAAAGTGGTGATTTCACAAATCTCATTGTCAGAGCTAGTTACCCCTCTGACTAAAGTGGACAGGGTTATAGGAAAGTAGCATACTTAGACAACATCTAGTAAATTCTAAGAGCAAAAAGAAATATTTTAGCTCTTACATCTCTGCTATTATCACTTCCAGTAATATGGGAAAACACTAGAGATGAGATGCAATGATTTATTCATGCTAATTTTGCATGGCCCAACAAGGGGACATCTATCTCCACCAAATAACTGCAGGTATTTAGAAACTAAGATTCATTTAAATATAAAGCATTGGAATTAACCAACACAGTACACTGTCACTATTTTTTTTAATCAGACTCGGAATTTTTAAAAACCAACTATGATTATCACTCCTGCATCCGCAGAAACTCACAGATAGTTGGTGGAACGAGTGAATAAAAGTATTGTCTACAAAAAGCCACATGCTTTTTCAGACAGTTAAAGAAATCCTATCAAGTATAAGATATAATTATATATAATTCTTCCAAAGAAATGCACTGGTAAAATTTTTGATTTAAAGATCTGCAGATGAACTAGAAAGAGCCCGGAGTCAGGAGGCTGTGATGAGGCCTGGCGAAACTGTCTAGCGGGCCACCTGATCTTTGGAACTCTACTCACAATTGCATATCAAGCATGCAAAACATGACAGGGATGAAAAGAATTATAAGACGCCTCATCAGCTTGGTAAGGGGAAAGAAATGAATGAAAATACCCCTTAAAACTATACAGTGGTGGCCATGATAGGAGAGTTAAGGATAGGATGGCGTATGATGGGATGGGGTGTACACAGAGAAATCACCAGAGCCCATAGCCAAGAGCATCCAATTCAGCCCTAACTAGCAGAGGGGGTGGGCAGTGTTGTACTTGAAGAGTTCAATTCTACTCTGAATCACAAATAAGTAAAGAAAACTTAGGTTTTTAAACATGGTAAAAAGCAGTAGATGGGGGAGCAATTCACTATGTACAGAGGTCTGTATGTATTTGCATTGCAGGTACAAACGTCTGACGACAGAGAGATGGAGAAGATCTGTAAGACAAAGGTGTCACAGGGTTTTAGGAAAGACGAGGTTGCAGAAAGAGGCAGCATCCTGTTGTTGCTGTTATTGTTGCTATTATTTCTAATATATACGATCCTCATAATGGCAAAGTCACTTAATGGGAGATCTACCCTGTTAACAAATATTTACCTGAAAAATATGTCCTTGAGATGAATAAAAGTAACAACATTTCTAGGCTTCACTGTTGTTGATTTACTCTACCTGCCATTTCAGCGATGGGTTAATTAAGTTTGCAGGGTCAAGAGAGATCAGCATGAGAAAATATTTTAGAGGGTATGCCATAAGCTCTACAGACATCTTAAATGCACAATAAATTATCTAATTCTTATAGCAAGTAGTAGTCACATATGTTCCCATTTCACTAGTAACTAGACAAAACACTTCCCATCAATGTGTAAAGACTTGGAGAATCGAGGAAGAGCTGACCATCTGCCTATGGCAGCCCCAGGTACAATTCATTGATTTTTATTCCTTATGCCATTTGAGTTCAAGTTCTGATAATCAGATCCAGTTGTTATGAGTGTCAAACGGATATTTTATTTAATGCTTTAATTTTCTCTATGACTAATGCCAAGAATGTAAACATGAGTGCTGCATAAGTCCTTTAATTAATCTTGGAGAAGAAATGTTCATGAAAGCCACTTAGGAAATCATATATTTCCCAACTCCATGGACATTTGCAAAGTGCACAGTGGCATAATGGTCACAGAATGGGCCCTGCAGTCAAATCTGGCATACATCAGCCACATGATTGTGGACATAGTACTTGCCCTCCATAAGCCTTGGCTTACTCATCTACAAAATCAGAGCTCCTGTGAGTATTATGGACAAAAGTTGGGAAAACTAAATGGCATATACACATGAAATGTGCAGACCAGTGGCAGGTGTGACATAAATATTACATGTCATTCAATATGAATTTGTTTTTTCCTTAATAAAGAGATTTCTTATTTATCAAAATACTTCAGAGAAAAAATATTTTAAGGTAGTCTTATGCCAGTAATTTGATTACTGTTTAGTAATAAATATTATATATAATATGAAATCAAAGGTCTATAGTTAAAGACTACTTATCACCAGTGTCATAGGTATATTTGGCCCACATGTAGTGTCCTACCTAGACTGGCACTCACTATCCATATATACGAAGGTATGTCTGGATACATACACATATATATATATTCTGGGGTTACGTCTATCTATAGTCTTTTAAAATTTTGGACTCTACAGTTGATATTCTTTTAAAAATAACAGTGTTTCTTTGAAGAAACAAGAACTCTTAAGCGATTTAACATATGACTGAAAAATGCAGCTAAATCTGAGGACTTGAGATATCCAGGGAGTGGCATACATAGCTTTGCTCCTAATATTGTATTTTTTCTTGTAATATTGGTTACACTTTGGGAAGAGAAAAACATTAATGAGAACTGTTTTATTTTCATACTGCCCTTTATTCTGAAAAAAGATTTAAAGAAGTTTTCAAAGAAGTAAACAGTACAGAATGATCTGACAAATAGCAAATAACATGGTGAAGAGAAAAGGGTAGATAATGAAGAGGAAGGTTAGAGATGTCTCATATAGCAATGCGCATGCCACTAAGTCTTCTAAACTTGACAGAGAGAAGCCACAACTCTCCCAACTTCTCATGACCTGTAATAGGCAGACACACTAGTTACTCCAGAAAAATATAACCATACTTCATAGGACCATAAAGAAACCTCTCCACGGGTTCCAAGTGAAGTCTGCTGTGTGACATCCACATCTTACTTTCAATAAAAAAATGATTAATCTTTTTTCTTTGTTTTGTTCCTTAAATGTTTAGTCTGATGCTTCAACACGATTCAACCCAAGACATTCTGTAGTGGGCCAGAACGACAGTCTAGTATGAGTCTTCTTATAAGATGGTAAAGAGTCATCTCTACAAGAATAGACAATTAAATAAGCCATTGTGAAGGCAAGAAAAGACACTCAGATAATTCCTATACCTCTGTGAATTCTTGAAATAGAATCTGTGTGTTTGTGTGTGCGCTTTACTCTCTAAAAACATAAATTGATAGAAATAGTTTAAGTGACCTTGGTAGTGTTAACAAAAGAATAATGCAAACGTTTTGAGACTGTTAATAATGCCTGCACTGTACAAATCCCACTTTTCTTTACAGATCTGTAGGAAAACGTAATACTAAACCAAATACTAGTACCTGCTAGTAGCAATGGAAGTGCACTGTAATGAAATGAAAAAGAGAATAGTAAACTTGGGCCCTCTCTGCTCCTACTCAGTGACCATCACTGAGTGTTATTTAACCTTTCTCTTTAATCACAGGTGAAGTGTGAATGTTAGATCATCATAGCATTTGGCAATTACGGAACAAGTCTCTGTATGACATGCCAAGTGAGTGATATGCATCAGTTTCCCTTTTCTGCCCAACATGCCACTATCTGGAACGTGAGATGGGACAGAGTCCTACATGGAAAGCTAAATGATTTACAAGGTTCTGAAATCCTCTGCCCACTCTAAGGGAAGGGCAGTAATTATAAGTCCAGGGAACAGGGTTAGCCTTCTACAGTCTTTCAGTCACAGCATCCACTTCAATTTGATTTTAAAATATTTTGGAAGGAATTCTCATGATGAGACAATGTGAGTCAAAGCTGTCTGCATATGTGATGGTGTTATCCATTCTGATGGGCTGAAATAACAGTCTTGAATCTCAGTTTTCCATGCCCCAGCTGCAGGCCCACCAGCCTATCCCCTGCTCAGCCCTGCACCAGGCTAGCAGTTGAGCAGACTAGTTAAAAGACAATTAGTCCAATTTCACATTCTCTAGCAGCCGAAAAATTTCATGTTATTTCAGTCACAGTGGATGGATGCCAAGTTCACTGGAAGCAGCCCTGCTGATTTATCCAGTCCATTTTAATACTTTAGAAATACTGTTAAAACATGGCTGTCCTAATTACGCAGGGATCAACGCACAGTGTCCCTCTCACCCAGGATTCTCCCAGAAGGGCTGCAATCAGCTGCATTCCCCTTAATTTCACCATGCAATTCCAACTAATTTCATCCTAGTACAGTGCTGTCAGACAACTCCCATGCCTCTGCGGTTTTAATCGATTAGCTCAATGTCTCTATAATGCATCACCAGCTGCCAGGCTCAGAACTGGACGCTTTGCAAGCGTTTCAGCTAAAAGACAGTTTAATTACTACACCAGCATCTCAAAGGCATAGGCACAAAGCCTTGGAATCAAATTATTAAAATATTTGGTGTCAACAAGCCACTTTATAACTGAGCAAACAATGACAATCCGAATGATGGAAAAAAAAGGAAGTTTTGCAATTGTGAACAAGGTCTTTGTGGATGCTAATATATTCAAGCAAATGGACTGTCTTCAGTAGTACTGTTTCTAAGTCAACAGTTTCTTAAGCCATTCCCCTGTGACAAATGTGGATAAGACATAGGTGTTCTGGCAAGTGTGGGACACTGGGTAGGTTTAGACACTATCCTTCAATGGAGAAGGAAGGACTAGGTATCCATACTGAGCACAAAAGTGAAGCAAATGAATACCCGTACTCCCTAATCATGAATTTTAACGATTAATTTTGGCCTCTTACATGTTCCTTAACTTATAAAGATCACACAGGAAAAATTAAAACAACTGTGGTCAAAATATACTAACAGATAAATACATGCAATTATTCAAGCTAGAGAATTTTAATAATATATTTAAGTTAATGGGTTTATTATTATTTGTTCACCAATTCTGGTTAACAAAGAAATAAAGAAAATTTCATTTCTTCATGACTAGTCTTCACGATTTCACTACAAAATAGTCATGACTTCACTATTTAAGTCTATGCCTAAATTAAAAAAAGAGAAAAAGTGTTTAAAACATCTGCTTATAATGAATCTATTATAAAAGACTGGAAAGATATTTAATACATTTCCTAATACCAGCAAAAAACCTACCATCCCTTGGTCCCGTGACAGGGTGCCAAGTAAGTCTTTGCTTTGTTTGCTGCATAAAAGAAGCTTGTATATAATGCCAAATAGTCCTCAAAAGCCTCCCAGACAAGAAATGTATCCAGCTTCATTATCCAAAAGAGAGCAAAACATCACATGAACGCAGTATCAGAGGCACAAATCCAGTTACAGATGAAAGCCAATAGCTTGATTTTAAAAGAATTTGGTATATATAAGGAGTAATCGTTCTACATTAAATTTTGGTATTTTACTTTCAGTTCTTGTAAATTCCTTTTGATTATAATTGCTACATACAATGAGCGACAATGGCCAGAAATTCTGCCAGCACAATTCACTTAAATTGAGTGGCTCTCCACCCAGCCACCATATAAAGAAGTAGACCAACTATGTTATCAAGAATTATGTTTTGTAGTTTAATTGAAAGCCACAGAATGTTTATTTTGTATTTCCTCAAAAGTTGCCTGTCTCTCCACCCTTTCTTTCTTTTATAATATATTTGGCTCAGAAGTAATACGTTTTGTGCTTCCTTAATGCTTTCAAAACGCCTCCAACGACATTGTATTATATGAGCCATTACAACATGCCATCAGGGTCAGTGAAGTAAACTTTACTCTTTTGACTTCATAGAAGAGACTTAGCATCACTGGCTTTTCCGGAATATCCTAATGACAAAACTGGGGCCAAAACACAGGCAATCTGATGTTTATTATGTACTATTTCCACAATAATGATGAGCTATTAAAAATCTTAACACCAATTATGATCAATAATCTTTTTTCACATTATAATACTCATAGGTAGGTCTTAAATATTTCATGGATTGGCCCTAGAACATACAGTCATGATATCTACTGGGGGTAACAGTTATCCACCACAAATGAAGCTATTCTGAGATAAACTATGATATATGCTGAGATGCCAAATCATGATCAGGAACTACAAGGCAGACAGCCTCCTCCACTCAGCATACAGGCTTGCCTACACAGTGTGAAAATGGGATAGGAATCATATGAAGACTTTTTAAATTGCAGAACCAGTAGGTCTGGCTGTTATGGTTTTGTGTCTGCATGTCCCCCCAAATCCTCATGCAGTTATGGGTGGCTTTTAGAGTTTATGACCGATCCACGATCCAATGCTGCGATTATGGGTGTGAGAGCTATACCCGCCGTAGGGCGGATAGTTTGTATATGTAAGGGAGAGAAAGAGGCTGCTGGTGGCCATTCCTCCCTTTTCATGCTTGTTGTTTTGCTGTGTACCACCGCCATGAACTGTAGCCCTCTGCCATGTGCCACTGTGCCTCAGAACCAGCCAAGTATGGACTAAAATCTCCAAAAACTATAAGCTAAATAAACCTTTCCATCCTTCATTTTGGGTGTTGGGCATTTTGTCTCAGCAACGGGAAAAAAAGTAACCAAGACACGCATAAGGTCTAAGAGCCTGCATTTCAAATCAAGTTCTCAGGTACCGTGAATAGCCACAGATTGAGAGACAAGGCTCTACACCACATTGCTCTGGTTGAGACACACTGCACTGCCAGCTCCTTGGCTATTAACTGATGACTATAGGCAACTTCTGAACTTCAGTTTTCATATACATAATACAACACCTACCTCATAGGGCTCCTTTTAGGATTAGATGAGATGAGTTCAGAATGCTTAGTTTCATGCCTGAGATATTATTATATGGACAGCATAAAATTATTATTATTATTGCTTTTAATTAACATAGAGCAAAGACAAAGTCTGTTGTAAGAGCTACAGTTTATAGAGTAATTTCTGAAGTGTGACTCTGGGACCACCATCATCAGATATCCAGGAACTTTTTTAAAAATGCAAATTTGAGGCCAAAGCAGGAGTACTGAATCAGTAACCGTGAAGGTGGAACCCAGAAATCTGTGTTTACTCAACTCTCCAGGTGATTCTAATGATGAAGTCTGACAACACTGGACATTTTAGCTTAGGCAATATGATTTTGAATGTAGAAATCTTTATAGCATAGTTATTTCATGGACTTGAACCCATTTTAACTGTGATATTTGTGATTCTCATTATGTCTACTATTATATTGCTCTTCAAGAGCAAATTTTCATGTCCTTCCTGCTCATGAAAATTATGTACACACTAGCATTAAAATTTTACGCTGAGCTTCTTAACATTTTAAAAATAAAAGCATTTACTTTAAAATGTGGTGTGATATAGCTGAGTTGAATATTACTGAACTTTAATTTAAAATCTGTTTATCCTCTTTCTTCACTCACATTTTCGAGATATGCCCTACCTTTACATAATAAATAGAGTACCATTTACTCACACCAGCATATGAAATTAAGGCGAGCCTGAAGAATTGTTCATGTATTTCATGTCTGTAACATGATTTTCATATTTTTGTTATCTTTCACATCATCCTTCTTTTTCCATATCCTTCTTGTGACACATTTTTTACCTGGCTTCTAGGATTCTATAAGGCTCCGGATTTTCCTACCAAGTCAGTCTCAGTGCTGCAGTCCACTCTTCCTTCCCAGCTCTGCCCTGCAGTAGAGTCTTCTGAACTAATTTCTCTCTTACACTCTGGCCATGACAAGCAACTTTTACATGGCAACAAGAGGAATCACTCCTTTCACTAAGATCATGTTCGTTTCCATCCTAAACTCCCCAGTGTTCATGTCCCCTTAGAGGCCCAAAGCATAGCTCTGTTCCCTCTTGTGTCTATGCTCCGACACCTGCCTCTTTCTCATTCTGCTCCAGCAAGGCTCTTGCATTCCCAGGTCTAACCAAGCCCACTCTATAGGAGCTTGCAGGTTGCTCCTCCCTATTCTCTCCCCAGGGATCTGTAAGGCTTGCTCCTTCACCGAGATTCCCTTCTGCTTGTGAGTAAATGGTACACCATCTAAAACACCATCCCGTTATACTTTACTCCTTAACCCTGCTTTATACTCACTACAAGAATTGGTAACACATGTATTTGTTGACTATCTTCTCTACCAGAAAATTCCAAGAAGCCAAGCATGGTGGCATATGCCTATAATCCCAGCATTCCAGAAGGCTGAAGCAAGAGGATCAAAAATTTAAATCCAGCATGGGGAAGTTAGTGAGACCCTGTCTCATAGGAGTTGGGGATGTAGCTCAAAAAGAAAGCCACAGATTCAAGTTCTAACACTGCAAAAGTAAGAAAAAGTCAGTTCCAAGAGAGCAGGGCTCTTTTTCTGTTCCTTTGCCTGTTCCAAACACAGTAACCGGCATACAACACAACAGGAAATAAGTGCTTGGTAATTGTGACAAATAAATCACTGAAGCTCAGATAAAGTAAATTGCATATAGTAGCCAGATAAATGGCACCAGATCTGTGACTAGAAAGACTTTGTGCTTTCCAGCATCTATGCATCTTCCGTTCCACCCTGCTGCCTACATGTCTGAATAGCTCCACTGTGAATCAAACGCCTCTATGAAGAGCAGTAAGATTCTCTCATCCCCCTTTCTCTTTCTCTGGAATTTTTTGTTTCTGGGTTTTCTTGCAAGAAAAAACTAATTTGGGCACTATGTAAAAATATGATTCTCTATTACCTATTACATTCTGTCTTTCTACCTTGCTTGACTTTTTATGTACATTTTATTGTGACATTACATATATATTTCCATCTTTTATCCACTACTAGGATGTAAGGTTGGGCAAAATGTGGCTTTGTTATGTCCACTTCTGTATTCCAAATGCTGGATACACAGTAGGTGCTCAATAAGTGCTTGATGTGTCAGTGAATAAATGAGGACATCTTACAGTCAACCAATTATTCTCTCAGAAGGCCAGAAAATAAGAAGAAACCTTAGAAGAAATAGAATTTTTTTCTTTGAGAAGAGTATATTGTATATTTTTCTCTTTTATCTTAAGGTATAAGAAAATGATCATCAACATTTCTGTTTTTAATAATTTATAAAATCCCTTCCATATGCCAAGAATGTTATCTCTGAACTTCACAGTAATCCTGTGATGTAGCTGCTATTATTATAATCATTTTAAAGATGAAGGAATCAAATTAGCTTAGGAAATAAAAGAATTAACTTACCTAGTATCTCAGAATTCAGAAGTGATGAACTTGAGATTCATCCTAGAATCAATGGTCTATTTTACTTTCAAATCCATAGTTTGCCTAATAAATCATATTCCTTCTTTAAAATTAGAGCAGCATCACTGGGACTAAATATTACTGTTCCTAGTAGGAACATCAGGAGACCAGAATGAATGGTTGGTTTTACATTTCCTTCTGGCCTGGAAGAATGTCCCCAATTCAGACAAGATCTATGAGAGACAGTACATAAACCTTACAGAGAGCCATCATGAAGGAGAAAGTTATTTCTTCATGTTTATTTTAATAGATGCATGGATTCCCACCCTACTTCTGTATATCCCTTAGTGAGTATGTTTAACACCTTTACAAGTCACAAACACAACAACAGTAATATTAATTATCATTACTGTTATAGTGCTCAGCTTGCAATCCAGGGACTTCACATTAAGTTACATCCCCAGACCTTTTTATTTTGAGACAGGGTCTCATTAAATTGTGCAGGTTGGGCTTCAACTTGGGGTGCTCCTGCCTCAGCCTCCCAGAGCACTGGGGTTATAAGCATGTGGAACCATGTCCCACTGGTAATGGTATATCCATAGCTCTTTATCAGCATCCTCAGGGAAAGTTAATTACATTTTCTGTGCAGAAATGTTGAACATCAATTAATGTTAAGGTTAACTGATGATGTACCCATTGATACCCGGCATCTGGGTGCTGCAAGCTGTGGCCAGCACAGATTCCAAACAGAAAAGTGTGAAGCCACAGGTATCAATTCACAGTAAATTGTTAGGGTTAGTAGCTCATCAAGTATAGGCCCCATTGGTGTTTCCATGTGAAATTAAGTACTGGGAAGATGAGGATGACTGTGCTGTGTGCTCTGACACTGAAATTTTATAAAGCATCTAATTCATAGATCTGAAGATTCATAGGTAGTTCTATGGATTTGATTTCTTGGAACTTAGATTTGAAAAATTATGTTTTGAAAGGATTTGGCCTTTACTAATAAGAGTCAGTTGATCAAATAGTCAAATTATGCTAATTTATTATGACTACCTACTTAAATTCTGTCATCAAAGCCAAACAGAAAAGACAAAGATGGAAGAAAACTATGGGGAATATTGTCAACGGAGTCAGTCTAAGACTTGCTTGCATAGACAGGTCCTTTAAACATCAATTCTATCCTTGATGCATGTATTATGGATTTGACTTCACAAGGAAGTAAAATTACTTAATTCATTATCAACCTACCCTGATTTAGATCTATGCATGTGAAAATCTCTGTTACTAATTTAAATTGCACTATTCCCTCTCTACAGGATACTGTTAAATTGGTTTGGTGAAATAGTAGTGAATCACATCAAAGTGGTGGGCTACATTTTATAATATATCTAAATAACTATCCCATTTTCCCAGCATGTTGCCATGCATTTTAAGTATTAATATTATGACTCTGGTTTAGAAGAATGTAGCTTTTCTCTTTAAAATAAATTTTCTTGCTCTTTTAGCACTGTTATAATTGGGCTGGATTTTAAGTGGCTAACGAGTAATAAAAGAGCAATATCTGCTGCAGGGAACCACAAAAAACATGCTGGCGGGCACATAAAATACGTTCATGCAAGTCACTTGCAGATACATCATTCTGATACAGTAATGGTTTTTCCAAACTAAGTGGGCTCCCTTTTGTAGCTATACTTTATTATCTGGATTCTCATTTTCACTCTTATCCCTGGATCTTTAGAGAGAAGCATTTTTTTCTCACATGCACATTTGTAAATTCAGAGAAGCAGAAAGGGTCAAGAGAAAAGAAGCGAACTCGTAAGTCAGAGTTGAGAATTTGGCACTGGCGCTGCCACTTAAAGTTTGAGCAGTTTCACGTGTCACTTCCTCCAACTAATAAAATGAAAAAGAGCTTCAAACTTTTCTTAAAATTCAGTCCTCTAGGAAAAAGTTGCTATATTTTTGGAATATATTCTTTATGGGGAGACTCTGTGGTCCAATGGAAGATGCACACGTGTTTGAAATAGAAAGCCTAAATTCTAGACCCTACACAGTCTCTTAAACTCAGCCTATGGCTGATAGCAATCTCTCAATTTAGGGTGGCTATGGATATTTTATTTGTACAATCTGGATAATTTTGAGTTTTCTAAAGTTCATTTGTGGAACAGTTTGAGTCATGCTTTAAGACAAAACTAAAAGAAAGCAGGGTAGATGTGAAGTTAGCTTGATAATCCAGTTGAGAAGGAATGGGCCTGAACTCAGGCAGAGTTACAGAAACAGAGGGTAAGGGGTGAATTATAAAGGTGATTAGGTGTGGCTAGATATGGGAAGCCAGGGAAAAGGGGAGATTAAGAGGATATCTAGTTGACAGATGACACTATTAATAGGCTTGGAATAATATTTATATTAATAATGTTAATATCAGTAATATTAATAGGCTGGAAAAAACACGTTCATGGATATATTTGCCTTGAGATGTCCAGAGACAGCCTGAGGAAGAGTTTGGAGACTGATGTGAGAAATAGCCAACTGTTTTGGCATCACTGTGTCAAAATTTTTCTTTAGATATTCATCTCACTCAGCAACTATTTATTGAGTACTTGCCATATGCCAAGTATTTATTTTAGTGCTGGAAATAACAACAAAATCACCACTTTTTAGAAGCTTACTCTACATTCCAGAACTAGGCAAATTCCTCCCCCTAACAGGTTTTTCAGGACAGGAGTTATTATAGCTTCCAGTACATAAGAAAAGGGAAACTCTTCAATAACTTTCTCTAAGTTACAGAGATAGTGAATACAGAGTCAGGATTCTAACCTAGGTTCCACGACACTCCCCATTCTAAAGTTCTTAAGTCCTACTCTGAGTTTCTTGAGAACAGAAGGTATAGAAAGAAGCAGCCTCATGAAAGCCCCTATTTAAGGCAGTTAGTGGAGGATGACCAAACTAAGAGAAAAAGAGTAGATTTGAAAGAACTGTGCCAGAAACCATGAACAGATCTAGATAAGAAGCAGGGAGGCGGGGCACAGTCTGAACAGACAGACGCTCCCAGAGGAGTCAATCCACCTTCCGTGCAGCCCAGCCACTGGAGTCAGGAAGTCAATGGCATCAACACAGAGCAGAGACTGGCAGGAGCCAGCACTGCCAGACCAACGCAAGATCAGTGTGCAGCACAAGCGACTGCAAGAAGATGTGAAGTAATTTAATTGAAAAAAAATTGGGAAGTAAAGCAAAATATTGGGCTAAAGTGACAGAAAGAAGTAGTCAAAATAATTTAACTGGAATTAGCCTATTTTTGTAAAGCTGTTCAGAGATTTCAGATTTTTAAAAATAAAATATTCAACATTATTATTCTTCAAAAGAGTCCTCTGACTCAAAGTAGTTTTCAATAAAAACTATTTACTTCTTGCAATGTTACATCTGTCAGAATTCCAGTGATGTTTTGAGGAAATAAAGTCAACAGTTGTAATAATTAAAAATAGCAATAATTTGTTTCTTATCTGAACCTTCTATAAAGTACTTAAGATCATGATTCTGATTCAAAAGCTAAAGCTCTAGCCAAACTAAGAAGGTGAAACCGAGGCCATGGTCATCCCACTGTGACTGTGGGTATCAGGGTCAAGGAGGTGGTATCTCTGCTGGAAGAAATGGGCAGCTACTGAGTCTTGAAGAAAAACCTGGAGGCCTAGCCTGGTGCGCACACCTGTAACCCCACACCCATAATCCAGCTGAGGCTGGAGAGTCACAAGCTCATGGCCAGCCTGGACAACCTGGTGACTTAGTGAGTATATCTGAAAATTTTTAAAAATCTGGAGAAATTGGTTGGTGTGAAAGCTCTGGGTCCAATCTCCAGCACCAAGAAAGGAAGGAGGAAGAAGAAAGAAGAGATAAAGGGAAGGAGAGGGAGAGACACTGCTGCGTGTTTCAAAGTGAGGTGTGTAATTCAAATCACGGTTTCCCTAAGGTTCTGAGCAAAACAGGATTCAGAAACACAACTTCTGGCAGAAGAAAGCAGATCACAAGTACTACACAAGGAGGCTGGCCCCAAGCCTGGAATTTGGTGAGCACTTGAAGGCGTCACCTTGATCCTCATCAGCTCATTCATTATTGTTGAAAATTTACAGTCACTTAATTTATCCATGTTTTGAAAAGAAGAAAAAACAGAACATCACAGTAATAACAATCAGTTTGATCTTTAAGATTTTTTTTTTGCTTTCCTTTGGAAAAAGTCATTAAGGAACATTCAGTGACCTATTCCTTATTTCAGATTAAATTAATAACTAATATCACTTGTTTAATTTTATAACTACCTTGTCAAAAATACTGTCCTCTAAAATGGATCTATTAGTTCCAGTACATGCCAGGACAGAGGAAGGTGAGATACAAAAGTGCTAAGTTAATTATGCTAATACTGTTCTGGGAAGTGTGGGGCCAGATGGTAGAACAAGCAAATAAGGGAGTAATTTTAAAAATCAGATATTTTTAAATAAATATTTATATTCCACAGCTCTATATTACTAGCATTGGCAGAATGGTTTTTTCTTTCCTAGGCATGTTTTCTACAAGGCTAGTAGGAAGCTTCACAAGGTATATTTCCAAAGATCCTACCCCCTACCCACCAAACTCTCTGGGAAGGCAGTCACCTCATCTGCAGAGACAGCACTCCCCAAGCCCTGGCAGCCTGTCAAGGGAGGACCCATGGCTGTGAAACTGCCGCTTCTTCCTTCCTGTGGCTACTCACTCAGTCCACAGCTTTGCTCAGTGTGGCTTTTAGTTCATAGCTGCAGCCTTCTCCCAAGAATTATCCTTAGCAACTGGAAACCAAATCTTTTGGAAATGTCTAGGAGGTTACACTAGCAAGAGCAGAACTGAAGGAAGACAAATCAATGACTGACTCATGTGGGGCTCAGAATGTCAGCCCTTCTTCAACTGCATGGAGATTTCTTGCTCAGAGGTTCCACGTGATCATAATGAGGCTGCCCTTCCTCTGTCCTGTCCTCAGTCCCATGATCACTTACAGGTTTTTGCTTGAGAGTATTCCCTTGCTATATCACTGGTACAAGAGTCATAGAGGACCTGGCCTAGGACAACTCTATTAAAGTACTTGTCATCTTCTAACTAGCAGAGCTCTGTAAATTGTTGGTTGAATGAATATGTCAGTATTAACTACCTCCTTCCCCCAAGTAGGACATTTTGCATTTTAATAGGTATTAATGCCTTAAATTAAACTGATGAAAATATTAATAAAGCTTTTGGCACTGGAGTAGATTCTTCCACAGATAAGGGGCCCTTATGAAGTCATGATTGTGGGCTACACCTCTTTGCTTTAATTCATTCCAAACACCCCAACATCATTTACATTTCCTTACAGTTTCCCTGCATTATTATGTGAACCACGAGCTTACAATTGCTAACATATTGATCCCTCAAAGTCAAGTGATCTCTTTCGGCACTTCCATATCCACAGGCCTATGTTTCGTGGCTACTCAGTGAAGACTATGATTAACAAAGTGGATCATAGTGGTTCAAGGCTCATCCTGAACTGAGTTTAGATGTTGGCTCTGCCACGTTACTAGATTTGAGTGTTAAGACAGACAGATAGATACATATAGACATCTTTTCCATGACTCTGCTTCTCAGCTATAAAATTAGGAAAAGAAGGTACCAACTTAGCTTTTTATGCTGATGAAATTTGATTATGGATTGTTATGGTTTAGATCTGAACTGGAGGCCTCCTGTATTTGGGAAGTTGAATGCATTGTATAGGTGCTATAGCTGATTTGCCGCTAGGAGGTGAGGTCTGGTCAGATGGTTGCTGGGGTGTGACCTAGAATATACCCCGCCCTTTGGAGCTCCTCTCCTCACTCTGCTTCCTGGCCGCCCTTCCTCCACCAGACCCTTGTACCATGCCTTCCGGCTGTGGAGCCAGCCAACGATGGACTCAAAATATGAGCCAAAATAAACTTCTCTGCCTCTGACTTGGGGGTATCAGGTACTGTGTCCCAGGGACAAGAAAGTGGCATGGGTGTAGGACTTTCCTTAACACCAGATCTTAGAGACACTCTTTTCAAATTTCTCAGTGTACTTTATGATGCTACATTTTGGATAAAATAGTCACTATTTCTTAGGGGTTTATGTACCAAAAGTCTCCTAGGTCTTTCCAGACCTAACCTGGAGCCTAGAGGACAAGTAGGAGAGAGAATATAACAGATCCAGGTTTCTCAGCAACACTTCTAGAAAGGCTCACGCTTAGGTCTTTCTCAAATGAGAAGGAGAACAAGAAAAACAGGGAGGGAGAGGGAAGGAAGGGGTAAGGGATGAAAACAAGGATTAAGATGTATTATGCACATTCATCAACTCACAAGGAATGTAAACATTATGGACTTCAAATATGTACTAATAAAAGAAATTCAAAAAGAATCATCTTATTGTGACTTCCCACTTTAAGGGAATCAGTACTGGTAATCAGCAGTGAAGATATGAATGGCAGAGGCAGAGCCTTTTCCAGGACCCCTTCCCCGGCAGAGAAGCAAGGAGGGCAAAACTGTAGAGAAACGATTCAATAGGGAGTATCAACATCCTCCTGTGACTTCAATATATGTAAGTGAGCTTTCAGTTTTCCAATATTCATGATCTAGATAGACTGGAAGAAGTAAAAAAAAGTCTTCTTAACCATCTAAGGGTAGAGACCGTATCAAAGATACTTTGGGATCTTTCTCATAAGGCCTTATGTGAGAGGCATTTCATAACTGAATGATAAATCCCTGATGCACTAAGCTGAAGCAAAGCTCATACCAGTGGAGGACAGGTTATGTTTAAAAAATAGATGATAATATACAGGAGAAATGCAATTCTAGCCAAGAAAACATCAAAGACAAGGGAAATTATATGGCAATAAAGATCACATAAACCATGAGCAACCACAAGAACAGATTCTCCCTAACTCAGAGACTTGATTTTTTTCATAATAAAGTCTTACTACATTATTAATTCTATTTAAAAATGTATTTCATAAATTCACAATGGAAAGAGTCAAGGAGTTTAAGCTAAAGAATATATTGTGCAGGTCAGCATCACATATGGTAACACTGAGGAAGATATTGTGTGGGTCATCGTATTCTCTGAAGAGAAAAAGCAAGCAGTGAGGAGACCAGGGTTAAACACTTAGAGTGCCTGGCTGAGGACCCTGTGTGACAGTAAGTGGCATGGGGTATAATTGCAAAAGTCACTGGGAAGTTAAATCAATTGAGCCCATGTTCACGAAGATGTACACTTTAGCCGGGTCTCCTATCCCAAGGCATTCCGAGACCTTGCAACCAGTGAGGGGAAAGCTAGATGATGGTCATAACAATCATCCTTTTATTTTTCTGCTGTCCTTAGGCACACCATAGGTGGTAAAAACCAAGTCAGGAATGAACAAGTAAATGCCAAATTCTTCAGAGCTCTGAAAAATAACTGGCTCTTGATCACACTGTGACCAAGATGGATAGAAAACAAGTTTTCTCACTTCCTCTCAGCCTGCCATTGACATTGTATGTCTGCCCAACCCTGGGCTAAGCCTTTCATGGGACTGGAGCACACAATACTTGCAAGTCTAGGTTTAAGAAATTTGTAGTTTAGGGTGGTTAAAATCTAGTTAATCGTATAAATATTAGAGTATTTTTATTGTTTTGATCTTAAATTCTTTTGAAAATATTTATGTAGAGATAAATCCAGAAGACTGTCCTTAAGAGGAACACTGGCTTATTTTATGAAGGCATGTAAGGAGAGTTTAATTTCATGATTTTTAGATTTTAGAAATATGTGGAATGCCTACATAATCATTCAATTCATGCAAATAAAGCTCCTCCCCATTTTTAATTTTCTTTTATACATTTTAATGTGATAACAGAAAGGACAACAGATGTCCACAGGCCTCTCATAGGTCAAGACCCTAAAATGTTGGTATGCTACATCAGCAGCCTTAAATTTAAAAAAAATCTCTGTATTATTCACTTAGTATATTCTCATTTGAACATTTATATAGTAAAATTGACACCATAAAATATATAGAAAGTACAATGAGCTGGAAGCAATATCTTCTAGGATTCTTAATACCCCAGGAATAGCCTGACCTCGATATGCCCAGCTTCCCCAAAGTCTTAAAATTATACAATGTGAATTGTGGCATTTAATTTATTTATTCCATATGCTTTAAAATGCAACCATTGATTTTTTTAAAGCCTTTGGGCAATATACAATAGCAGATTTCATAAACTACAGGGTAAAAATGACAAAGCCATAATAACAAATGTCAAGCTTGCAATTACCCATCCCAAACAATTCTTTCCCTTGCTAAGTCAGATATTCTAAATGTATCTCTTTTGAGCAAAACTAAGAAGTTTTAAATGCACTAACTCTCTTAGCATTCTTCTGCATTCAGACCTTTGATATTTATCTCCAACAATGATCAATAAGAACTATTGACAATACCCAGGATATGAACGTAAGTAGTGGATCTATGGGGGCTGAAGTACTTAGGGTATTTTACATGCATGATTCCATTAACAATGCTCCAAAGAGGTATTTCCGCAGGGTCTTCCAAAGAATATCTGATGAAGAGATAATCTATACCTATTTTGGCCATGCATCAGGTCAGTGATGGCAAACTTTTAAAGCTATCAATGATACAAACAGCCCGCTGTGGCATATGTGCCACAGGTTCACCACCATCACATTAGGTAAATGGCCTTGATCACATCATTTACTCTTTATAAGCCTTGGTGTTTCTTCAGCTATAATATGAAGTGATTAGCACATACATATGTAAGACAGGTAAAGCATATGCATAGGTCACCATTACACTGTAGATTTTTTATTATTACTACTACTCTTCATCTTTACAATTTTTTGAATAAATGCAATAGCAACCATATTTAAGAATCATCAGTCCCACCTTAGTTTTCAGAACTTGCATGCATATGTTGTAGTATATGACTTAAACCTGTAATCTGACCCTTACCTCAATCTGAATTATGTCATTTTAGATTTCTTCACAGAAGGGCGATTTGGGCCTAGCAATGCATACTTCCCTCAGTTATTCAGTTATTGAAATGGTTTCAGGATCCCCAAATTAAAACCTCTCTTGTCTGTGATGTCTATCAGACATAAAAAGAGAGAAAATATGCTTTTATCACTTCTTTATATTGTTATACGCACGTGGGCCTCAATTTCAGATTAACAGTAAACGTTTAGAAAGGCAAATGCAACAACTTCCTGAAAGACACATCATAATTTTGGAACAATTCTCAATATCCTAGCTTCCAAAACTCAAACTTTACTTTAATATAAAGGTTAAATAAATGTGTGCACATATTTGTAGTCTTTTTACTTATGCATTACATTTATTATAAATATGTACTATTATATAATTACAAATGTTTATCTAATAAATACATATATTCTATTTAGAAAATGTTAAATATTACCCTCTTACAACTTGAAGAAATAGAAGAAATCACTGAGACAGTCAAACAACATAACCTTATTACAGACTACTAGAAAGCCAATATAGGCTTTCATTCTAAAACTGATGATTAAAATATTTCAAGTTATGTTATAATTAACACAGTGCAGGATGTGGCGATTACAGACTTGGGCTCTAAAGCCACACAACTCAGGTTTGCAGCCCAATCTACAATTTACTTTAGGTGAATGACTAACCTCTCCACATCACTTTTCCAAGCTTAGAAAAAGAGCACTTCGCTACTAGAGCTGTCGTGAGAATAAAGTGAACACAGGTAAAGAGCTAAAACAGAGCCTAGCTCATTAAATGTTAGCTTTTACTTGATTTGCTATTGTAACATGAAAAAATATTAATGCCTTGCTCTTATCAAATATCACAGAAAAGGTTAAAGCCATGACCGTGTAATAGAGACTGTGAAAACCATACATAGGAAACTATGTTGTAAGAGAAAATATGAGACCCTAAGAAAATTCTACAGAGTAGTTCATACTATTTTTAAACTCAAAAGTAGCATCCACTCTTACATTTAAATCAGCTCACAGTTCTTTGAAATCATGCCAGATCAGAGTTGAGTGACAGAGTTTCACAGAGTTTCTAAGTTCACAAATTAAAGATCTTAAAATACTCCTGGCATCCAGCTAGAGTTCTTCCTTTCCCTTAGAGGTCCTAGGTAGGGGCTGGGCTTGGCTGCATCATCCCTCCAAAGTAGGTGCTTTGAAAGAGGCAGCAGAGAGGGGCCTGCTTTTTAGGGAACTACTAGAGATCCAAAGAGAGCTCTGAGAAGTGAGGACGCTGATGCTACCTAGGATTTTGGTCGTATTTACTGTGTCTGCCATTTTATTCAAACTTTGCCATATTTACTGAAACATTGTGGGCACCAGCTGAAACTCATGGAGACGAAGTCTGGATCCATGGAGGTGTAACAGAAAAGAGACCAGAAAACCATGAGCAAGTGTGGGGACAAGAGGGCAGGCTCTCAGTGGGCTGACAGCTGCAAGGAGAAAATGAAGGAAAGGAACATCTGTATCTCTTCATCCATGCTGGGCTGTGAAAGGACTTTGTTAGAAGAAAGGGCGCAAAGGCAGTAGCTCAGCAGAGGGAACTCTGTAAGACAAATTTCACCCACTTCTCAAGTGCGCCTGTAACCCTTTTAGACACTCACTCTTCTAATTAAACCTACCTCTTCCAGTAAAATCTAGTTAAATCATATCATGTATAGGCAAAGACTATCTGTAACTGTAATAATGTCATACTACATGATATTAAATGCAAGTATTCAGACTTACTTTCTTTAAAAATATCTGTACCAGTTACCTTTTCAAGTAAGGTTTAATAAAACACTATTCATCACTCCAAATAAAACTAAAAGCAGCGTTTTAAGAATATCTCCTTTATAAATTAAAAAAACCTTCTTACTAACTTGATGAATCTGATCTTTTTAAAAAAGTAATAAATACCATGAAGATGAAAAAGTAAGAATAGGCGATGGTTTGTTGTTATTAAATGGGTGCAAAGTAACAACTTTAACTTTTCATTGTGATTGGACTTAAGTCATTTAAATTGTGTGTCTACTTAATTTCAATGAATTGGGGTGAAAATATGACCTTGCAGGTCGTGGCTCGCTACTCAGTCAAACATATCACATTCCGTATGTAATGCAGCCGACTTAATTAAACTTGGAGGAAATGTGAAACAAGGGGCTAAAAAGTAGAAGTACACTCCCTGCACTTATATTTCTCAGCTTATGATGCACAATGTGTCTTTAACTATGAGACAATCAGCACAAAATCAGGCAAAAAGTTTCTGCTGGGATTGGAATTTCTAATTACTAGATCTACAATGATGGAGGCAGAGGCAGAAATACCAACACTATGAGAGCTGCACGCATGCTGCTTTCTAAAAGAAACGCTGCCTCCCTTCAACTTGTTAAAAAAATTGCTCCCTCTACTTATAACTTTGGAATGCATCAGACTTAAAACAAAGCAGAGGACAGAATCATTTTTAAAGCCAACCCTTTTTCTTCCTGTCAAGCTACTAGCAGGTAGTTTATTTTAAACTCTAGATGAGCTATACCTTCTGCTTCATTACCTTTTACCAATGCTGCACACTTCCCAAATTTCTACCCTTGCTCTCCAGGCAAGCACAGACTACTTGTGATTGTTGCAAAGCCCAAGAGCCAAGAATTCCTCTAATAAAATAGATGCCACCTCTATTTCCCCACATTGCTTCAGGATAAAATGATGTCTGAATTTCAAACTCCATTACGTTAGAATGGAAATAATACTGCCCAACTTCTTACATGAAAAAAAAATATTGGAGGAAAATTACTTTGACATAAAAACTGTTATGTCAAACTTTCTATTATGATGATCTGAAATGTTAACTCGTCAGATACTTCACAAGTTTAGATTCTAAATCCGTGAAAGAGTCAAAGTACTACCTTTTGATTTAATATTAAACTGAAGAACATGCTTAAATCCAGTATCAAAGACGTGAATAGTGTTCATATAAAATAAACTTTTACTGGTACAATTACTTCTGTTAAGACTTACTGTCTTTAAAAATTCCTATATTTATAGATGAATATATGAGGTGCCTCACTATGATGGACTGGAACTAGTCTAATGGTCTAGTAGAGGCTAATGTAAATTTTGTCTTCGATTCCTGACACCAATTTGGCAGTAAGAATAGCTTATAGAGAGTCCCCAAAAAGCCACATCAAAGTAAAACTCAGAGAATTTTACAAAGTGAGGGGTGTAAAGGGCTTAGATATTTTTCCTCCAAAATTCATTTTGATTCAATCAATTCAAACAGTATTTTACTAAGCAAATATGACCAACTCAGGAAAAGGAACGAAGAATGCTACCTAAAGAGAATGACAACAGAATCTTCCATGAAGGAAGGAGCTTTTGATATTGCCTCTTGAAGAATTGCTAGAACTGGGTCAAATGAAGGAAACGCCACATGATATTTTGAGTAGGAACAGAAATACTGCTAATGCTATGAAGAAAACAATGGTGTAGGTCTCTGTATATTTTCTTAAGGTCTAAAACAGGAACAGTATCCTTTGGCCTATGGTGATAAAATAAGGAAAGAATCTGAAGACACTTTTAGAACTCTAAACACCCATATAAGCATAAGCTTGCCATTTTAAGTAATCATCAACTGACCTCATTCAATAGGGAATATATAGCCTTTGTAGGTTTTTAAAAAGAAAAATGACAAGAAACAGGAAGTCTTTCAGGATTATTAACTAATAATAAGTTTGGAAAGACTAGTAGGGGGATAGGAGGGAAAGTCTGAGCAGAATAGATGAGTGATAGATATTTGGTAGGAGCATAAAGGAGGAGGGTCACACCAAAGCTGTTATTTGCGAGAAACAGAAAGATAAACCTGAAATCAAATGTAGAAAAAAATACGTTGAAACTTCAGATGCTACGAAGAATGATCTGTTGATGATTCTCAAATTTTAAGTCCAGATAACTGAAGAGTAGCAGAAACTGAAGAGGCAATATAACACAGAGGTAGAGATTAATTTGAGAGTCCACTGCTCAACACAGTATGTGGTTAAATGTATCAAAACTTCAGTCCAATGTGTGGACTGAATGACCACAACATATTAACAAATGTAAATGTGGATTCTGGCTGATGGATCTACAAAAAGAAAACCAGTTGACCAGATAGGTTTTCTAAAGATTTAATTCATCTAAGAGGTATCCAAACAAATCACAACCAGATGTTCAAAAATCTAAGTTCAATATCTCAAGGTATTAGAAACCTAAGGATCTAAAGATCTAATCATATAAAGAAGAAACTTGACTCCTTAAGGAAAAGCAGAAGTTGGAATTAAGAGATGTGGAAGTTAGACACTAACCCTCAGCAGGAGTGGATGTGTACCTGAGACAGGCATAATGTGAGTTCTCCAGAGCCAACCAAATGACTGTTGCAAACACTGGGTGTTTGGTTTATAAGAGACTGTGCCTCCCACTGAGGGCAGCCGCCTACGTCCCATGTGGAGGCATCCCTCACTTTTTATGTTTCCTCCTTTTGGGTTCATATTCCATTAAATGAGTCAATCAGATTATTTTGCTTCGCAATTTTGATGCTACTTATTATTTATTTTTAAATTTTAAAACTGAATACGTAGTTGTAGTCAAACTGGTGTTTACCTGGTTATCAAAATGGCCCTTTTAATGTGTGTCCCAATTACCACAGGTCTGTCAGGTCACAGGCTTTCATGACCTGCCTTATCACTTCCTTCCCACTTCATACTTTCTTTCCTTTGGGAAGAAAAGGAACAAATAATCTGGCTTCTAAAATATGGAATATATTCATAATATTTCTCTCCCAAAATGTTTAATAACTACTGTTTGCCAACTATATTCTTTAAGATGAATTATCAAGGTTATTGTGAGTATTAAATATGACCATAATTCAGGCTAATGTTTGGCCTATTTCATTTAAAAATAACAGGAATAAAGAGAAGCACTTAAGGATACTTCTGAAAAAGTACAGTCATGTCAATGAGAGCCCAAATCTCTATCCCATGGGTGAACCACGGATTGGGTGGGAAGTCTATCTAATTTGGAAACCTTCTTATGAATTTCAAATTTAAGAATGCATACTCAGTGACTTTTTATTGTGACTTTTTAGTTCTTTTACAAACAAAAGAACTAAAATGGAAGAAAAGCGAAACTCAGACCTGGTATTTAGAAGAAAATGAACAAGGAACCAGGAGGCTGGAACCCTTTGAGGAAAGGCAGCATTCACAGTACTCCATACTAAAGCAATCTTTATCCAAATATAACAGAAGTAGTCATACTTAAAGCATTTTCCTCCACTCAGATAAGACCCAGTGGAAGATATATACTGAGAGGTTAAAAAATAGAAGTGTGACCCATGAAGGACTCAGATAAGAGATAAAATGAGATCAGAATACCCTTTTTGATCGGACTAGTCCCGATATTTATGGGGCTCAGAATATTAAAACAATTAACTATACATATTTTGATCTAATGCATAGAACAACTCTAATCAACCACTAAAGGCAGTTTCCACTTTCTGCTTCCCACAGTCCTATCCATGTCCGCTCCACCCATGTGGAGAAAGCAAAGAGCCAGGCATAACGTAATACAGGGTGTGTTTTAAATTGTTACCTCTTCCTTACAAGAACTTGGTACACTATTAAGCCAAGCAGCTTACCTTTCTCATTTTGAAAGCATTTTAACAACAATGGAATATTGATTTGATTGTTCTCAATTTTCTTTATCCTTCAAAACTCTAGAACTGTCAATCAAAATATGCCTTATATTTCTACTGACTTTAGGAAGTCCTGTAAAATGCAGTAAAATATCTCAAGGTACAATCTCTCTGCCACAAAAATGAAATCAAGCTATTCATATTTCAAAAAGATTTATTACCGCCATAAAATCTACCCTTAAGATAGGATTGTAGTGTTTCTAATAGGAAAAAAAAATAGAAGATGAAGCAACATTTATATTCTTGGAGTATGCCAATGACAAGAACTTCAATTGTCATGGAATACCTTTCTCTGGACTGACATGTAAACACAGAGCCGCAGAAAAGAACCTCATTCAGTGGTAATGAACAAATGTTGGGAAGCTCTTAAATGTTCCTTATACCATTTAATATTTTCAAAACTGATCTACTCTAATAACATAATTTATTCTTTATTTGAACAAAAAGCAATCTCAATCTGCACACTTGTATGTAGATACAGCTTTCAGTCACATAAGGAATAAAATCAAGTCCCTGAGCGTACTGAATACAAACATTTCACTAGCAGTTTCATGTTTTAGGTTTGTCCGGAGGCCTAAAGAGCCCTCTGCGCTCTGCGGTGGAGTAAGGAAACAGGAAGGAGGGAACTAAAGTTACCTAGGAGGGACAAGCAGGTGGGAGCAAAGCCCAAGACCTGGAGAACACAACAGTGAAGACTGAAAGAAAAGGATTTGGCAGGACAGAAGCAAGGGTTTCCCTGCCCCAGTGCAAGGACAAGACACGAGAGCTGGTGCAGACAGAGGTACCACACTGCTGCTGAAACAGGAAGCTGATGAACTTCACATCTGGTACCCTCAGCTTCTGGGAGGAGGTGACGGGGGAAATCATCCAACAGGGGAGGAAGACGGACAGTTGGAAGGACAGAATTAGGGATACTAGGAAAGAGATCATGTTTGTAAGTGTTTCCGGTCAGGATAACAAAATGATCCCCAAGAAGACCTGAAAGCCAAACCAAGGCTTGAGGCTAGAAACTAAGTTTGAAAATAGATGAGTGGGCTCACTGAGGTCTGGCTCCAGTCACTTGTGTCACCTTCTCTCCCAGGGACCTGCTTTTCTGTCTATTAAATGGAAACAATCGCTAAATGTCCTAGGAGAGGCAGCCAGCTCTAGCTTTCCCTAAGTTTTGCTTCACAGTTCTTTCATTCATTCAAAGCATTATCCAGAAAGTACCTGACTTTAAACAATATTGACACCAAAATTACACTAGAAAAAATGACGGAATAAATTTCAAGACAGTTATTGTGCAGTGAGGTGAATACAGACCTTTTCCAGCAATGTCATTACTATAGCTAAGGATGATAAACACGGTATTACTGAAAAATGTAAAGACAATGGATGTCATGTGGTCTTTTCCCAAAACTGGTAACTGCATGAGGTAATACATTTTTTTAGTTAGCTAAACTTAGCCATTCCACAATGTGTATGTACTTGAAAATATCACATTGTATGTGACAAAATATGTTATCTACTTGAAATAAATAAATGAAAATTAATAAAAAGTAAAGCAAAAAATAGTGTGCAATAAATACGTAAATCTATATTAGATCCTGTTGATTAAGAAGTTGGTATTTATATTGAGGTGCATGGGGAGGAGGCTGGAGCATCATTAGCTCCAGGGCTTTGTAGATTTAGGCTATAACGGCCATTGTGAAATAAAAACACAATGAATCCATTCTGAACGGTCTCCTTGGATCACATTCTAATTCATTAAAAAATGAAGAGCGAAGTAAAATTGATAATACTTGAGGTAGGTCCTAAATTCTAATTAGTGGAATTACTAGTAATTTGCTATTTCCTAGATTTAAATGAGGTCCTGTTACGATTTATAATTTATGAAAACAAAATCAATCAAAATAATTACAATCCAATCCAAATGACTGAAATTATTTATTTATACTCTTCCCCCAACAGAGAAACTTTTTCCTATAATTAAATATATACCAATTTCTGTAGTCAAGTGGTCTTTGTTGTTGTTGTCGAGAGATTTAAATCCATTAAAAAGTATAATGTGATATCTGATCTAGTATAACTTTGGGGCGGTACTGGGAATCAAACTTATCACCTTGCACTTGCCAGACAGGTGCTATGCCACTGAGCTACATTTCCAGCCCATGGCATATAAAGTTGGTCCTCTTACAAGTACAGTGGCAGGCTTTACCTATTTCAATGTTAAGTTAAATGTTAAATGGTGCTTAGCATATAAAACTACAAGTAAATCTCATAATACTCTGGTTCTTGTTTTAAAGGAACAAAAATGTATTCTCTGAGTATTTTTAAATTAAAAAACCTGTTCAACTCCATGACACAGATTTTTCTAAGCAAATGATTTCTTGCTATACTTTTAGCCTAAAAGTCAATTTCTCTTGAAGGCATCACACTTTCTTTACAACTAACAATAACTAATTTTACTGGCCTGAAAGTATAAATCCCATATGTGAAACCCTTTCCTGGTATGCAAACCTTCCAGCCACAGATCTCAATGAACTCCATCTAGTTGCTGGCATCTAGTGAGAGGCATCACACAGGACTCAGGAAGCAAGAGACAAAGGCCTTCAGTGTGAAACCTTCTAAGTTGGCCTTCTGTGACCAAAGCTAGAGCATATTCTGAAATTTGCATTTGCAGGTTATTTGTTTTTTTTTTTTTTTATTTTAGAAACATAAAAGTACAAAAACATATTGACAAACAGACACCCATTATCATAGAAAATAGTACAATCACAACTAATCTATAGACAAG